>CAAKHG010020256.1:22580-33983 GCA_901007715.1 Dactylopterus volitans
GTTTTGTAGAGCTGGACTCCCCCACCTCCCCCACCCCACACCACCACCACCATCCCCACCCATATACACACACACACAGATTGGTTGACGGTATTGTATCTGATCTGTTTATATAAACTCTAAACTGTAAATTACAAAAGTGCATACAGTGTTCCAGGCAAGTGTTTAAGACATTGACGGCCAGTCTGTCTGGAACTCAAGTAAATGCAGTACTCAGCATATCGCAGAACTGAAAAGTATTATGTCAAGTATCATGATATTGTATCATGGGTTCTTGGTTATTCCCACTCCTGTTCTAGACATAATTTTGACTGTTTCGACTGTTACTATTACTTTGATATGGCAGCCTTTCTTCTGTCATATTGATATTCTAGACCTTGAGAAATTTATAGTTGAGTGAAGTCTTTACTAATGTAGGGGTGACAGACAAAGGCAGGACCAATGGGAGGTGGTCCATCGAGGTAGTGGACTGCCCAATTAGGTTTAATGAGCCCCGGTATGAATTCTGCAGATCTGCGCTCTGTTGGAGAGCAGGAACACTGCTCTTCTGGGACGTGTCCCCTTAATTGGGAGGGCTGGTGATGGATGGCACCTGGTGATCATGGGGGTCGAAGTATGGGACTCGGTGCCGGTGGAGTCAGTCATTAATGACCCCCGCTGCCCCAAATAAACCTTTGGAATCGGTATTTGTTGATTTGTTATGCTTCAGGTGTGGTTATGTTCTCTCCCTTCGGCCTATGTGTCGTGGGGGCTGCGTACCCTCTTGCATGCATGCTTAGACCACAGGTAATAAAATGTAATGATATTGTTGTCCCTAACAATTCATTACTTACTTACAGTATTATTTGAAAAATACTGTATACTTGTATACTGTAGTGTATACTTGTATATCTGTATAGCTATTATCCTCCCACCCCCATTATGTATACCCTCTGGTAGTTTCCGGAAGGGTTAGGGCTATCTTTCAAACTCATTTGTGTTTATACATGGAAATGTAAAACGTTGGCAGCACAAAAACTCAAAAAAAAAAGAAAGGAATCATTACTGTTTAAGTACAGTATGTAAGTATTTCTTCTATCACTGCCCAGCTCAGACAAGCTCTGACAGCACTGTTTGAGTGCATTACCAGGCAGTGTAAAAAAAAAGAAAAAAAAGAAAGATATATGACAGACGTAAAACAGAGGGATTGTAAATGCTATATTTAAGCCTTCGAGTGAGTGTTTGTGTGGGTGCGACGAGATCATCTTACCCGTCAGTCATAGTCAGCCACAGGAGGGCAAGCCTGTGCGAGACCTGCCCGCCCTCCGTTGATGTAAGTAAATCAAGGTGACCTCAGTTGCACCACAGTATCACTGAAAGCTGACATTTTCAGCCACAGTCTGTTGAATGTGGGAACGAAGCCAGGCCACAATTACGGCATCACGCACTGTTTCACATCAGTGTCGAATACACCTGGAGTCCTTAAGTGACTGTCTGAGGGTTTGCCGCCCCTTTAGCGATGGTATCTTAGAAACTGGCGCAGCTCTGGACTGATGACACACAATACTGTTTATGGACAGAAGTAACTTGAAACTACAAGGGTAACCTTAACCATAAAAGATCTTTTTAACGCGAGCAGGAATTCCTTGGTATCTCTAGTAGGCTTCCGGAAGAACAACGTGGTGATTGTCCCGTAGAATGAATCTCAACCCACACTCACATTTGTAGGTGACTGTGGGCGACAAGGCCTTTTTGCCCATGTGTGTTTCCGTAAAATGACTTGCCACATGTGTGTCACACGCTCTGGCACTTTAGCCACTCCAACTCGGAAACAGAATAAATCTTAGTATCATTTCATTCAATCATATAATCTTGCAGCATTTCAAGGCGCATTGCTGTCAGATAACAGACTTATAAAATGCGGGATTAAAGGAGATTAAATGCGTGTGAGAAGCCGCGGCGCTCGGCGCTCGGTGAAACCCAAATGATTACAACCGCGTCGTACTCTCGGTTAAACGCGGCCGTCTTGCGCGGATCAAGATCCGCGGCGCCCGTTTCTGCTGCCGTTGGCGGCGGCGGCAACACAGACGGTGGAGTCTCGCATTACGTCGTTGGGTAACCGCGGTTGTTGACCGCGGGGGCCCCTCTCTGGACTAGTGTACGTGATGAAACAGGTCAGCTGACTGATGACGTGTCAATCCGAGCGATTTAAAGGAAGCACGTTTTTTGAATCACCGGCGACTCGGGCGGCAGCAGCGGCGGAAGAAGAAGAAGACTCCGAAGAATCAAGCGATAGATCTCACCTGGTTGGCTGAGTACGAGGATCGATAAAAGGTAAGAGCTCAGATGTTGAAGTATTAAGATGTTTGTCGTCGTTTTTTTGGGGGAGCAGAAACCACTTAGGATATCTGAAATGCTTTTACTATCTAACACAACGTGGTCGAATGCCGGTCAGTGACTTCCGGGGAGTAGTCTTAAGGAGCAGACAATAGACACGAGGCAGTTGCTGACGGCAACAGTTTCCCAATTTCATTCACTTTCGCCTCGTCTCAGAAACTACGTTTTTCTCCCGTCTACCAAATATTAGCTAAGACATTATTTGGTGCCAAGTCAGTTCAGCTTCAATATCCAATGATACACGTTTTTTTCTCTCCCTGGAATCCGATCATCACACGCGCTGAAAAATGAATACAAGCTTTCACTCGTGTTAAGTCATGAAAACCGTGACTGTAATGTTACCTAAAAGAGTTTTGTAACGGGTTCCGCCATGTTGCGTAACTTGTAAGTGAACTCCCCCTAGTGGTGGAGCAGGGAAGTACGTATTGGAATTACACTTTTTGCATGTGGAAGAAAAAAATCGAGAACATTATCTTAATTTAAAAATGGCGATTATATGTGTGATTTTACGGGTATCATGTAAAACTAATATTGCGATTTTTTAAAAATGTATTTTCCAGCAGCAATGACTGGAGACATAACCAAAGGGAAGAAGACATTTGTCCAGAAGTGTGCCCAGTGTCACACTGTGGAGAATGGTGGAAAGCACAAGGTTGGGCCAAACCTCTGGGGTCTGTTTGGACGCAAAACAGGCCAGGCAGAGGGCTACTCCTATACCGATGCCAACAAGAGCAAGGGTAAATAACGTATATCTGTATACACCGCTTTGGCACATTCCTAGAGAACTACATGTTTTAAACATGATTTCCTCTCTAATTCTTCACTTTTTATTGCAGGAATTATCTGGAACGACGACACGCTGATGGTGTATTTGGAGAACCCCAAGAAATACATCCCAGGAACCAAGATGATCTTTGCTGGCATCAAGAAGAAGGGTGAACGTGCCGACCTCATAGCATATCTGAAGTCTGCAACCTCATAAACCCCTGTGTTTTTTGGTGTGCCGGAAACTTCAAGAGGAGTCATTATTTTAGTCAAGCAAGCAGAACTGAAGGGAACCTAGGTGATGTTGGCATGAAGACTTGGTTTATTTGTCTCCGCTGGACCTCTGCTTTTATATGATTCACTTTGGTGGAGTAAATAATATCCCCTGGTTTTATCAGGTTCTCTTGCAAACATAAATTATTAGACCATATACTGTGTCTTGAGAATGAAGTGTGAAAGTTGAGTATTGTGCGCAATTTTCAACTGTCATCTGCCTTTTTTTTTTTTGTCCTCAGTAATGTCTTGGTTTATATTCATGTTGCCTTAATTGTACATCAATATTTTTTCTGCTTCTGAATTGATCAAACCTCAGCAGAATGCGTAATGTTTTAAACTGTAAGTTGAATAAAATTGACACTGAATATAATTGAATTTCACTTGATGGCTGACGTGCACAGTTACAGATGCATTAGGTTCCTGCATACAAAGTTAAATATGTAACTATAGTCTTGTTTGGAATTTTTTTTTTAATTTTGTCCAATAAGCAGTCAGGTCCACAGCTCTCTGAACAATGGTATGTGTTTGTAATTTTGCCTCCATGCCACCACATTGAGTTTTAGAGCCATCAATATGTGATTGAAGTGAAGACCCAAAGGCTGAGCAAAAGAATAGCAATAACCACTGAGCAGTTACAACCATCATATGTAGCTGCTCGTTTACAGGCTCCGGTTTAATTGGACAGTCAACAAGTAATTTCATGGTCAAGTGTAGCCCGTTTGCTCATTACTCCATTACATCTTGAGCAGACAAAAGCTCTGAGCTGTCTTGAATCAGTATTTGGTAGAAGTTCGCTGGAACTGTCAACACGAGTCCACAGATGTCAGTGCAAATGTAGCAGGCCACCACTAGGCTGAAAAGCAGAATTAATCAGGGAAGAAAATAAGGTTTGGAACGTTTTAAAATGACATGCGCAGCAACACAAAAAAGACCTGGAACACCATGGAAGCCAAACGCGACAGAATAACAGCTTTGTTGAAGAAAAACCCTTCACAACATCCAACCACCTAGAGAACATGCTTAAGAAGGGAAATGTGTCAGTGTCCCAGACTACAATCGAGACGCCTTCATGAATATAAATACTGAGGGTTTTACAAAATGGTGCTAACATTAAGAACAGGAAGGCCTGATTAGAATTTGCCAGAAAACGTCTAACAAGTCTGTCGAGCTTCGGAACAACATTCTTTAGATGAAACCAAGCTGGATTTGCTGCTATTTTTTCTAAGTGTTAAAAAAAAAAAAAATTTAGCGAAGCAAAGCAACAACTCATGTTCTCGAGTATATCAAAAATCTGTCAAACGTAGCGTAGTAGGCAGTCCTCTGGCATGGCCATGAAAATCTGCCAATGGAACTGGGTCACCGGTGTTCATTGATGATGCGACTGCTGAAAGAGGTGACAGGATGGATTCTGAGGTGCGCGGGTCCGCGCTCAACGCTCACATCCTGCCAGATGCTGCAACGCCGGTAGACGGCGGTTCAGTGTGCAGATGGATAACGAGGCGAACATGCAGCAAAGGCAACTCGACAGTCTCCCGAGGCAAAGACATGGGACGGTCTCGAGTGACCAAGTCAGTCACCGGGTCTCAAACCAATTTTTTTTCGGTTATCCAAGACAAAAACTGAGACGCCCACAAACGAGCAGTAGTGACCTGGCAAAGCATCTCCAGGGAGAAAACTCAGCTTTTGGCGACCATGTGTAAGGATGGTTGGAATTCCTAAGCGGCTATTGCAATTTATTCGTTTGACCCACTCAATCCAAGCTGTGGCCCAATGCTTTAATCACTTATTGATTGTTTCACTGAAATCCCATTATGGTGGTGTGCAGAGGAAAAATTACAAAAATTGTCCAAATGAATATGGAATTAGCGGCAAATAGTCTGGATTTATGAGCATACTTGTGCTATTCTCTCTCGGTTTGATATTTACGAGTGGATGGGCCAGTCTAAAGTTTTCCAGGACGAGTACTTGGATAATGTGGAATGGCTTGGTCAGTCATCAGCATTTTTCAACTCATGACACCATAACCTCAACACTGGGCGTGGTGTATTTAATGTAGCATATGTTTGAGTCATTTCTAGGGCAGTTTCTCTCCCCAAATGAAGCGACTTTCAGCTGGAAATAGACTCTATCTTTGAGTGTGGGAAATAATATGTGTGTCATTCTTGTTCTATGTTTTTTAGGCGTCCGTGCCAGTGACACACATGGCCGCACACATGTTTTTGGTTCATCCATAGGTAATAAATAATAATAATAATGAAAATAAGCTTGTTTATATAGCACCTTTCTAGGACAGAGTGTCGCAAAGTGCTTTAAAACAACTAAAAACACAATTATAAAATCAAACGTCATAACCCCCATAAAAGCAGAGAATTACAGTAACCAAAAGATACAAACAAAGATCAGACACAGGCAAGTTTACAAAGATGAGTCAACTGCTTTTGGAAGACGTCTACAGAGTCCACAGTCCTCAGCTCCACCCGAGGACGGTTCCAAAGTTTATTTATGCGTTTATCATTACCCGTCAATCTGTCCCATGATCGTGAATGTGATAGGAGTGCCTGGAGCGACAGTCCACAGATGTGGCACAAATGTAAAAATCGGGCTCGAGGATGAACTAATTAGAGTGGAGTGGTCAGAGGTCAAAGGTCAAGATCGCTGCGACCTCACAAAACCCATGTTTGGCCATAGCTCTCAATGTAATATGCTGATTGTGACGACATACAGTACAAATGTCTAATAAGATGAATCTACCTGACTAGACATGATAACATTTTGTTTCTAAATGATCAAAGTGTCTGAGATTATTTATTCATTTATATTTTCGAAAATATTTATGGAATGCCGGAGGTTTGGTACAAATGTCAGTTTGGGTGCAAAGATGATTTGATTGACATAACTCTCACATAACTGTCCATCACCTGCCGATCGTGACCAAATTTCACAAGAATATCTAAAATGACAAAAAGGAATTTTGAATCATAAAGGTCAAAGGTCATCTTCACTACGACTTGTATCTTTTCTGTGAATACAATCAGGAATCTTTTCAAGCATGGCCGGCGGGAGATTCTTTAGATTTGGCGCAAATGTCAACATGGGCTCAATGTCTAAGAGAATAAAATGAGCAAATAGTCAACATTTTTTACTCTTAGTCTACCTAATAAAACTCGACTTTTTCTGTTATGGACAGAAATTGATGTAAAAACTGCAACTGGACCGGTTGGCAGAGGCCTGCAACCACGCGGTGGTCACTCTGGTGCTCATATGTTGCTGACAGTTTATCTGGCCACTTTGAGGCTGGTCTCACGATTGCATGGACTGGCAGGTAATTATTGAACCCGTTTGATGGCTCACTGATTGTGTAAGCTAAAGGAGACATGGTTTTGGGAGCCCTTCATACATACCAAGACTCATCCAACCTAGTCTAGTATCAAACTCTGCTTAAATAACTTTTTCCACATAAATAAAAAAAAAAATCTGTTGAATTACCAGTTTATGGCACTAAGATATCCTCAGAATTATTATCATACTACTAAACATGAGAAGGGGAAAATTTTTTTTTGGCAAATCTTCATTTGAATGGCTTTGCTGTGCTGTGGAGTAAAGCGCCCTCTAGCGTTCATAAGGCGCCAGCGCACACAGGTCCTACAATACTGTAGAGAGGACTTATTATCCTGCCAATTTGAGTCGAACTCGCATAATTAAACGGTTTAGAAGCTACTACAGAACCCACATTTTCTAAACGTTATCGACTTCCAGGATCTATTTTTTTTTTTTACAGCTTGATTATTCAGTCAGCGGTGCCATGGCCAAAGGCTTCAGGGAATGCAAAGGAATCCAATAGGCTCACGCCACTGGGTATAATTTCATTAAATCTTTTGCTCTTAACTACCCTCTTAAACGTAGCATCTACAATACGCATGCGAGGGGGGGGGGGCGCATCCACCCGGGCTGCAATCATCCTCATCATACTTTCAGCGCCTCTCTGAGGAGGGCGAGCGGTCCGAGCGGGAGCGGGAGCGGGGCTGCGGGCTGAGCCGAGCCTCGGCGCCCGTCGGCGTGACGAGGCGAGCGTCAGCGGCACCGAGCCAACCACAGCCGCTGCCATTTGCACACAAGAGGACCCGCACAGCGCAGAGGCGCGGTGGCGGCGGCGGCTGTCTCCGAGATCCCCCCCCCCCCAGTTCCCGTCATAGCCTCCGCGAGCCCGGGTCCCCCTTCCACTTCAGCCTCACCCCCCGCCCCCCTTTTTTTATTTATTTTTTATTTTTTGGTGCGCGCAAATTAAGCCAACCGCGCGAAGATGCTTGGAGGAACACGCCGGCGCGCAAAGACGGACCTCTTACTACACACAGAGTGGAAACTGGAGATGTAGCGAACGCTCCAATGGGTGTTTCCGGCGTGATCATGGATCTTGGAAGTTGTGATGTATCCAAGTGGTCCCCCGCTCCCGTCTGCCCTCCGTGAAAGCGTCATAAATGACATTTCTCTGCCGCGCGACTTCGTGGATTTGGCTCACTGGGCGCCATCCGAAGAACAGGCATGGCAGTGCCAAACATGGTGTTCTCTGACGTGGAAAGTTTTCTGGACTCGCACCCGGACTTGTTCGAGGACTACCTGAACAGGAAGGGCAACTATGGCATGGTGGAGAAATGGCTGAAGAATCACCAGGCGAGCAAAAGTCCCGCGGCCGCGGCTGCCGCCGCCGCCGCCGAGCCGCGGGAGGAGAAGGGCAGCGCGCTAAAGGACAGCTGGGCGAGCAAGTGCGACGGGCTGCAGCGGCGAGCCTCGCAGAAGGAGCTGCGCAAAACTTTCGCCAGGTCAAAAGCCATCAACGTCAACCGCACGTACGACGAGCACGTCAACTCCAGGGCCCAGGAGCCGCTGACCAGCATGAGGAGGCGAGCCCTGCTGAGGAAAGCCAGCTCGCTGCCCCCGACCACCGCGCACATACTGAGCGCGCTGCTGGAGTCCAGAGTCAACATCCCCCAGTACCCGTCCACGGCCGTGGATTTCAAATATTACCTCAAGGAACACAACGAGCGAGAGTTCTTCCTCGAGCTCGTCAAAGACATCTCGAACGACCTGGACCTGACGAGCCTCAGCTACAAGATCCTGGTGTTTGTTTGCATCATGGTGGACGCGGACCGGTGCTCCCTGTTCCTGGTGGAGGGCACCGGCAACAAGAAGACACTCGTGTCCAAATTCTTCGACGTGCACGCGGGCACCACCGTCCTGCCCTCAATGAATTCGGATGAAGTTCAAGTGCCGTGGGGGAAAGGGATCATAGGATACGTGGCCGAGCACGGGGAGACGGTGAACATCCCTGACGCCTATCAGGTGCCCGTGCCCCTCTTTGTGCATGCATGCCCGTGTGCTGCCGCCGCCGCCGCTGCTCGCATGACTCACGGGAGAGAGGCTGGGAGAGGGAGACGCATCGCTTCCCTTCAGCCTGTGATTTTTCTGTCTGCCACAGTTGGTTCATCATCAAACATACCAACAGTGCCACGAGCAACAGTCGGCTGCTCAGAGTTAGGCAGCAGTGAAAATAAGACAAGGGGATGAGAGTGGGGTGGGGGGAGGGGAGGGGGGGGGGCCTCATTTCATGTGTGCACTTTTTCTATCTTTTTTTTTTTTGTTACAGTTGCATGGGGAGAGTTTTTGATTGTGAGCCAGTTAGACAGATGACATTTAAGCCCCCCAAATCCCTCCATGCCAGCACCCTCTTCCCCAAGAAATGGCCAAGCAGGGCAGATCTCTCCTGGTCAAACATTTACACTAGAAATCACTCAGACTTCTCTGCTGTCAGTGTGAGCACCTTGTCACCTCAGGCTGGTTGGGCTTCAGCACACAAGAGATTATGCTACAGTGTACCCGATTAAGCTTTCTTATAGACTTTTTTTGTGTGTGTGCATTTCCAAGACTGGGAGTCCCGACGAGTTCCACATTTTACTGCACTGTCATCAGAAATTCAGGAGAGTTGCATTTTTGTTTATTTTTCTTGCAATAAGCGCCGCGCCGTGTCTTCATTGTGTTGCCTTTCCCCCAATGGATTGCAGGATCGTCGGTTCAGTGACGAAATTGACAAGCTGACGGGGTACAAGACCAAGTCCCTGCTGTGCATGCCCATCCGCAACAGCGACGGTGAGATTATTGGAGTTGCTCAGGCCATCAACAAGACTTCAAGTGGAGAACTCTTCACCGAAGATGACGAAAAGGTAATTTCATTAGGAACGCTGGCTGAGGATCACATAGTGTTGAGTATGTGTTCCACTGTTGGGCCGGCGTGTGGAAATTAGATCTGCTTTTTTTTTCTGTTTGATTTTGATTTGTGCTTTGTTGCTTGCTCGTCTCACAGCCAATTATCTCCTTAGTACTTCTGTATTAATCGTTTTGTGTACTAAACCCCATCACACACACACACACACATACACACACACGATTGTATGTCTGAGTGAAACAACTTTATCAAGTACAAAATAGATAAAAATAATATTTGTGACAGGCCTGTGCATACATTTAGCTGGAAAATGTGGTCCATCGATATTGTGTTTGATTGTAAAGATGAACAATTACTGTATTTTTCACCATTGTGATAATCACTTTAATAGATAAGAAACAAAAAAAAAAACATGGTGCAACGAGCATGAGGCTTTGGTCCCAGTTTTTGCCACTTGTAGTCAGCCAGTAGGAATGGACTGTGGTTGGTCAGTTTGTCCCTTTGGTCCTGCAATCAAATTTTACATCCAATCATGCTCCTGAGAGGATGAATCATAACAGATAGTGACCCTAACAAGCTTGATATTCTTTGGTTTGGGTGAATCGTCTGTTTTCCACCATCCAGTGTAATTTCTACATGCCTGTCTCATTTGCCACAAAATAGTGCACCCCTAGGTATCCTAATAACCGTGCAATCGCTTGACTGCGCGCCGCCACCTGGCTGAAACTGGAAATTGCAGTTGCAGTCATTCATTTAAAAAGTTTGTCATCACAGGCAAACAAGGCGCTTACATGAAGTTAAATGGTTTCCCTGATCTTGCAACCATGATTAAACCTTGCATGCGAGCTGTCAACATCAGCATAGGTTGTTCACATTCATTTTTAATCAATAACCTTGAGGTAAAATTGATGTAGGTTTTAAAGTCCCGGTCATCCAAACCGTAGCCAGCAGAAGAAAGAAAATGGCCATCACAAAATATTTTTTGTTCCTTTTCCACAGTCGACAGAGAATCTTCCTGAACATGTGCAGAGTATATGTAATCACACGGAGAAAATGTGTTACAGTTGTGTGAGACCTGGGCAAAGCTGCTAGCTTGCTTGTAATCTTATAGTCTTGTCATGAACATAACAGTGTATTTCAGTGCAGAGAAGAAAGCAGGACTATAAAGCCTGCTGTCAACATCCAGCACAGTTCAGTTCAGTTCGATATGTTACACAATTTTTTTTTTTTTTGCATTTTGATTGCTAAAAGTCTTGGATGGTACAAAAAGAACCGAACAGTCCTGATTGTGTTAACCTTTCTGTTGAGATGGCTCACACACTGGCACCTTAAGAGTGGAGCTAGACACACTGCAGCCTGTTGAACTGCTCACAGAATGGCCACTGCCATGCGACCGGAAGAACAACGGACAACAAACAGGCCTTGATTGAATGCCTCATTGACGAGTAAAGATTCATTCAAAAAGCAAGTCGCTCTGGAATGGTAATACTGAACTCAAGGACCACAACAGCCAGAGTGACATAAACAGGAAGACATGGGAATGGCATGACACGATGGACGTCCATCTATGGCCATGTGTGTGGAGAGAGGGAGGCAGCCGTCTCTTTACTGGATTCTACGGTGGAGTCAACTGGTAAGGTTTTAGTCGTAGCCAAAATTTTAGCTCCGTGCTCTGTTTGGAATACTGTCTCGTAGTAATTTAAATAGTTATGAAATATGTACGCAAGGCTCACAGGAGAGCCCACAGTTAATTTACAACTTTAGACCAA
>CAAKHG010020266.1:6098-25376 GCA_901007715.1 Dactylopterus volitans
CATCATGGCATGCAGAAAGAGTATTTGTAGTGCTCACACATACACACACACACACACACACACACACAAACATTCATGCACTGACAGCAGAGGCCGCTCATCAGTAGCAATGATGGGCTCAGTGTCTTGCTCAAGGACACTTTGACAGTCAAACCAGCAACCCTTCCGATTACTCTGCTGGTTGCATATGAGATGACAAATTACGACACGTAACTGGCATCGAAGTTCTGACACATAACAGCTGACAGCTGCACAAAGCAACACAAGAATAATCAAAGTCTCATGCAATGCGCTTGATTTAATAGCTAGCTAGACCGGCAGTCCTTCTAAATTACATTAAATTGTGGCACTGGGTGGCTACTTTCCCTCATGTCTGTCTCAGAGAATAGCAAAAGAAGTTTCAGAGTATGAATGCTTATTCATGTGCTGGAGGCGGGTGGGTGGGGACCTGTGGCTAAAAGACTGGCTAGTCAGAGAAGAGAACATCGGATCAGTCAAGTTCAGTTTTGTCAACAACTGCAAGTCCATGAAAATCATCTCTTGCTGAGGCATCCAAGGAAACATCCTCTGTTTGATTAATTTGTCTTTTGTCAAGTTGAAATCAAGCTGGTGAACAGCACCATTGTCATCACATGGCATGATGTGTTTCAACTGATAAGGTGAGACTTTTTGCAACTGTTATAGCTTCACACCATAAACGTCAACTGCAACATTTAGTTAAACGTAGGATCCAGTGAAGAAAAAAAGTGGTTAACCAGCCCTAGACCAGAACTAATGGCATTCTGTCTTTTTATTCTCCTCTTTTTTTTTTACTGCATTTTTTTTAAAATATTTGTCCTCCTGCAAGCCATTACTGTTATTGATATATTATTGTAAATTGTTGATACATCAGTCTGTCCTGTTGCTAAATCAACAAAACCAAAGTGTGCTGGAACTTGTGATATGAATCCAGGTTTATGCGACGTGTTTATGAAAAAATGCCAAATGTGTAAATGTGTCTTTAGTCTGTGTGTGAGCCTCTTAGATTAAGCTCCCCGGGGATGGTAAAAAAAAAATTCAACAAATTCTGAACTGACAATAAATGCGCATGGCATTGTAAGATATCGCATTGTATATAACATGATATGGTGTTGTACCACATCCTTTCATATAATATCATAGCACATTGCATCACATCATGTAGCATCATATTGTAACATATAATATCAAATTGTATCGCACCATACTGTTTGGTGGCGTATCCCATTAAATAGTATTGTATCAAATTGCATTGCATAACATTACATAATACCATATTGTATGATTTGGTATTGCAGTGCACCCTGTTGTATAGCCTAGTACAGTATTGCATAGTGTTGCATCATATGTATCATCTTGTAGCGTACAGTTTAGTATTACATTGTATCATATTGTATATATGCAGTATACCTACACCAATCAGCCCTAACATTATAACCACTGCATATTTACCATAGAATATAATGCAACACCTCTGCAATAAATGTTCCCGAACGGTTTCTCATCGTAATGGTTATGAGTAGGATGACCAAAATATTAGGGTCATATCTCAGTATAACCCAGTAAAGTTCAGCAGAATCACAAATTACAGATTAACAATCATTAAAATATGTCAACATCTCTCTCAAACACATTCAATAACAATTCGGCATAAAACTCCCCCTGAAGGGAGAATTAATGCAAGTCTGTTGCATTATATTCTATGGTGAACGTGCAATGGTCATAATGTTAGGGCTGGTCAGTGTATGTGGATTATGAAAACATTAAAAGGACTCTTTGAATTAGTAATAACATAAACAAAAAAAAATAATCTGTAACACCTGTATTTCCAAATCTAGTCCTGATGCTGATGGAAATGACTGAAGGTGACTTGCAACTGTGTGTGTTTACTGGACGAGGTTGCATCTCACTGACGCTAATGCCATGCTAACAATAAGCACATCTGCGTACAGATGCCATATAATGTGTAAAATAAAGGATTTTTCATTCTGAACTCATATTGCCCCTATTTTGCCAGAAGCCTGCTGTCACAGAGTGAAATCTTCTTACATGTCTCTTCTATTTACTCGGCTTCTCTGAGTGTTTGAATTTAAACAGGAACAACAGGTAGCTATTAGCATGAATCAGCCCTTGTTATTTAGTTCTCAGTGCTTTTCATATTTCCCTCCTCTGAATGTGTCTTAGCCCATACAGCTACTGTGCATCTGCATTTGAAAACCTAAAAGCAAATTTCACAATTTCTTCCTTAGCATGTGAGTGTGAGTAAGGCTGTTGTTCTCGCGCCGAGGCATAAATTTGCTGCCCGTCATGTTCGTATTCCTCTTCCCTTTTGTCTGTATTGCGTGATTAATGCTGTGTTTACTCGGCCGAGCCCTGTGAAAGGCCTCATCCTGAATGTGGCTCAGCGCTTTCTTTGCAAGAGAAAATGAATCAAGGTTTTCTCAGACGGGCGCAGTTGCCCAATTCCTCGTTAAAGCTCAGATAATTTAATTTTCCACATCCTTGTAGTGGCTCTTAGAGTTGATAAACAAATACAGACTTGTACACGTGTTGATCCTCATGCCGCACTGGCGTACAGACATTTCATAAATCCCAATATTTTACATTTCGCATCATAAAAATCCCAAGGCCACTGCTAACACATCAAATAAAGAAAGCAAAAGTCCCAGATGACACTGCTGAAAATTATATCTATTCAAATTCCCTCAGCCAATTCCAGGGTGTTCCCTTTGCACCCTGGTAAACAAATCAATGCTGAAAAATAATAATATGGTTACGGTTCTCTTGAAATCATGAGCACAGGAGTGGGGGGGGGGGGGTGTCTGCCCATCACTGTGTCAGTGGGTGATCGGAGCCACTAGAGGGAGCAACCAGCTCTTCTCACATCCGCCCGCCGTCCCTCTGTCAGCGCTCAGGACTGCTGATGGAGAAGTGGAACATGTTGTGTCGTCCTTCCCTCTTATTGCCCTTCTGTTTTTGGACCCCTGTGCTCACCCACCTTTTCTGCTTTTTTTCCAGAGCTCAGTGGTGTTAAAGAAAATAAGAGAAATCAAGATCAACACTCAAGTCTCCTGTCAGCTCTCTGCATTTGTAATAAATGTGTCTAACTGCACAACCTCCAAGTGGAAATGTTTGTTTTTCTGCACCTTTAAGAAAAAATTGAAAATTTCTTTTTTTATTATTTTTTTTTTATTGAGAAACCTCTTCCAGCTCGAAGGACTGCAGGCAGCAAAGGAAGGATATCTTGCATGGAGCTGTAAGTCTAGAAAATTATTTAAGAGACAATATTTCTTGTTTCCTCTGTCTCCTCAAGACTTATTCTTGTCAGACATTATTTGTAAGTTAATTTCCTTTAAGATTTCTGCCCTGCGTGGCTGACCTTTGCGCTCACATTTTAAACTTCACACTGTCTGATTTATGGATAAATTAAAAAAAAAAAAGTGTTCTGTGTGTTTTTAATGTCATCACAAGTTGCACTTGAGACAGATTTTGCTTTTTCAATGTTAGACTCTCTGTGGCTGACATGTTCTGCTCTTATGCATGACTACTTTATCATGAACAGAACAGATTTTTGGTGTTGCGTCTTTTCCAGGTGCATTTCACCCTTGGCTGCAGTTATAAGCGGGTTCGGTCTTTTTTCTTTTCTTCTTTTTTTCAAACCACAATCGCCAAACGTCTCTTGTGCAGAAAAATCCATCCCGCCGTGAAGATGCCCACGGCTGTGGGGATCCTCTTCAGCCTGCTGGTGATTCTACACGTAAGTGAGGGTAAGCACCTCCTCATGCGCCATGTGGCTTCCATATATCTGGTCAATTATTCATTCTGTGGAATAATTCCAAAAGAAATGTTTGTTATATTCCAGATTAATAGGAGAATGTGGTGTGAGAGTCTGAAGAGTGTAAAATTTATAAATTGTCTCTTTGGAGTAAGGGGCTATTTAAGTCCCCTGCTTTTCTTGACATGCTTAAGCTATTTAATTCATCGGGGCGATTCGCCTTACTGAAGCAGAGTCCCTGTGGGTTCCTGGTCCTGGTTTCAGATGCCTCTCTTGTACTCCACTATCGTTTGTGTTTTCCTTCCCATATATGTGAAAGTACACGGACATTTTATGAGATGGATCACGTCTCTCTTTCAGCAGGGTGCTACATCCGTCCAACAAGTTTTGTGACAGTTGGTCCGACTGTTTTTGTCTAATCCAGTTAAGATTCTCTCTTAGTGGAGGTAATAATCAGTTACAGGATTTTGATTAGCAAAAATTTTGCTCTTTACTACTTCTTCATCCTCTTCTTCTGTGAGGGTTTTTGTTTTTGGTACATGTTTTGGTGGCTTACTATTTCTGCATACCTTAAGCTACAGAAAATGTTCAACTTTTACAGACACTTATTCTTCTACTCAAACTTTTTAAAAAGTTTTAGCAATACTAAGCTTCTAAAACAAAAAAATTGTCATTGAAATGAATGGACAGGCTGTGTTGCAGCTAATGCTAGCCTATTTTGCTTTGATAAGGCTTTTGTTTACTCCATCACAGCCTGTTGAGGCAACTGTGCCTCAACATCTGCTTTTTATCCTTAAAAAATATTCAGCTTCCTTAAGCTCTAGTGCCGAAGACATTTATGCTTCATTTAAGCTTTTCCTCGACCTTTTTTTTGCATTGCTTCGGCAATTATATTCAGCACTCTATTATTTGCATGTTTTTTTCTACAGGAAATGCTGTTTTTATTTAATTTTGTGCTTATCAACCAAAAGCATTTGGTCTATATCATATAAGTACTGTAGGGGGCAAACAGGTACTCTATACTGTCTAATTAAAACTCTTGTACTAATCAAAGATCCACACAAGCTCATGCGCAGTTATACTCCATCATGCATTTCTCTGTCAGTACTTGATCATGCAGCTGTGTAGCAACAGACAGAAACGAGATGGGGGCTTAATAGTAGCAAGACATTCAACCCTCCAAAAACATCAGTGGTGAACAACAAGGTCTGTGCCCGTCCATCGCAGATAATGGGATCCTTGCCTGACACATTTTGCACCGTTTTCAGATAAATAGACAGAAATTGATTTTTTTTTCTGGATTTTCAACTTGTGCTTGAAAATAACAGACAAGAAAACGACCTTGCCTACGGATACCCTCCGCACCACATCACTTCATCATTTGATCTGTTGCTGTCAGACATCTGTCAACAAGAACAAATAAAATGCATCCATTTTTTTTTCCAGGTGCATTATCAGTTTGTGTATTTCAGTAGAAGGGAATATGGATTCCATGCATTATCACGAAACGCCCCTTCAACAAGCATGACATCTTAACATTTCTGCAGCATCTCTCTTTGAGAGCTCCCTCTGTGCTTCAGACAGTACACCACCATGGGTGCATCAGTCTGCCAGCAGGCCCGGACAGCAGGGACATACTTGACCACCATCTTCCATGAACCATATCGCTCACAAGCACCCTTCAATTACCTCGATCAAGGGCTTCTGAGCTGCTACAGGAATTTTAATGAACTTTGATAAGAACCTAGCATCCATGCTGCACAAAGCTAGTTTCTATCAGCAAACACAAATTTTGTCCATTACATTTGCAACAGACGGCACAACAAAAGACATTCACATCAACCTCCTTGTGTGTAATTAGCAAACATTAGCATGCTAAGACAGTAAATTAGGTATTTACCTGCTGCACGTCAGCATGCAAGCACCATCGCTGTTAGCACACTGGCGTGCTGACAAAGCGCTGCCGTAAGTGCTGGCATTCATGTCAAGTGAGAATAAGCATTCATATCGAAACTCAAGATAGTGAGGCATGTAGGATATGGCCACACCATTAAAGCCTGAAACATACAATATGAAAACACTTGGAGTGTGAGCCGCAGCAGTGACCCCCTTCATTTAGGGTCACCTCAATTCATCTGATTTGTGAAAAGCCTGCATCAGCGATTTTAAGGTGATGTATGGAGTTAGTAGCCGGATCATGCTAATGATTTTCAGAGCATCATTAGATTACAACATGGCAGCCTCACAGTAACTGACAAGCAGACTGGATAGCATGCACAAAACCGATACAAAACCTTTAGAGAGAATGTATGTGTTGAATGAAAAGTCATTTTCAGTATCCTATCATCCCTGAAAATGAACCTCAGCCTTTGCGAAGAAGACTCGAAAGTGTAATGTAACTGTAATGCTAAATCTTCAGTGCTATAGACCTCTAATCAATAAATGAATTTGCACTTTTACATTTTAGCAAGCTAGCAAGATATTCACTGTAGTGCGCAGCAGCCATGGGTCCTCTGGGACCCCTCTCCCAGAGGTGTTCAGCCAGTGACTGCCACTCACTTTTGTGCCAAAGGAGCGATACAAGTGGGAGGAGGAGTCAAACTAGTGAGAGGAGGAGTCAAACTAGTGGGAGTAGGAGTATATACAAGTGGTGTGGGCTCCTTTAAGGGAGAGCTCAGTGTAATGAGAGAGTTGTCAAGCGAAAGAGTGAGAGAGTGAGTGCTGGTGAGGTGAAACTGCCACTGAATCTAGAGGAGACAGTGTGATGCACAGTGTGTTCGGGCTATTTATCAGTAAAAATAAATATGACATGTCCTCGAGACCCCACTTGCTTCCATTGTTGAGTAATTCCTTGTAATACGTGGCTGCCTATTGGTTTGGTGTATGTGGCGCGAGCTTGCCAGCATCATAACAAATGACCAGTGTTGGGCACATTACTCTAAAAAAAAGTAATTATTTATAGTTACTAGATACTTCTCCCGAAAAGCAACTGAGTAAGTAACTTAGTTACAGCGTGATAAAGGTAAATGCGTTACATTTTTAAATGTCAAAGAATATGGATTCCTCCCTTTCACTGGAAATTTAAATTCAACTGTATGTTCAATTATTTATAATATCACTGGATACTAAATATGTTTCATAAATGAAATCACAACATGACAGAATAAATTATAAACAGAAAACTTTATACATAAATCTACACGATTTTAATGTTACTGTGGGACAAAGCGAGACCAACCGACATGGAGAAAAACTGTCATAATCGTATTTCATGTTTACATTCTTGCCTTTTATCTCAGTGGAGCAAAAGTAATGTCTGTACTTCCAGTTTATAATGTTACCTTTGAATTATCTGGGCCCGCCACTGCTGCATGTGTTGGTCATGATCCTTTGTGATTTGTGTATGTGAATATGTGCGTGTGTGTGTGAAAAATACCCCACCAACTCTGCCCCTGGTTGGTTTACCATGAAATTTTACACTACCTTAGCCAATCATCATCACTTATGCGGTTGTCCTGTCCCCTCCCCTCCGTTCTCAGTGGCTGAGAGACCCTGGTCGGACCACGCCGGTGAAAACAGCCTCAGTGAGTTTAGTTGTAGTGACGTGTCACATTTTTATTTACAGTAACGGTAACGTCGCTGTGACAACGGAAACTAATTATTTTGATTAATCATCCCCATTACTGTGCTGAAGCTCCAACTGAACTTCAGAAAGGAGAAGAACGGTGATTTAAGTGACTTTGCTGCATGGTTGTTGCTGGTAGGCGGGCTGGTCTGAGTATTTCAGCAACTGCTGATCTACTGAGAGTTTTAACAAACAACCATCTCTCAGGTTTGCAGAGGATGGTCCCAGAAAGAGAAGCTACCCAGTTATGGTCAGTTCTCTGGGAGAACATGCCTTGTTTATGCCAGAGGTCAGAAGAGACTAGTTCCATCTCATCAAATGCAACAGTTTCTCAATGACCCCCTCGTTACAACCGAGTAATGCAGAGGAGCATCTCTGAACGCACAACACGTCGGACCTTGAAGCAGATGGGCTACAGCACCAAAGGTTTTTATTAGGTAATAAAAAAGTCCAAATAAAGTGGTTGGTGAGTGCATATTACATTTTGCAGTAATGGAGTAATTGATTGTGTTCAGGCTGGGATTTCAGCCATGATTTCAGTCTACTCATTCACTCAGTGCCAACCCAAAATCAAACTTAAATCCACACTGGGTCTGTGTTCTGTTACTACACTCTCAAACTTCATGTACTACCTAGTGCCTGCTCAGTGTACTATAATGCAGCCTGACACATTCAATGAAAGGCTGCACTGTTTGCGTTGTGCATTCTGACTTCAAAACCAAAGACCCATGCTTGTTATTTGTCAGTTGGGGGTTTTGTCATCAAAGCTACTTGAAATGTGGTAGTTTGTGCTATTGCCAACTTGATGCAGCTCATCTTGCAAATTTCCTAACAAGCATTATTTGGATGAAATGGCCGCACATCCTGAATCGACACGGTTACTGAAATGGTGCGAACAAATGTCAAAACTTTTTAGTCACATGTTAACAGCCCCGCAAGCGAGAAATTCTGTCTGCCTGTGTGTCTGCCGTTTGCGCCGCTCGAGGTGACAGTCTTTGCGTCAATCGTTTCTCACACACTATACACCTGAAATGCGCTACATACTCAATTTGACATCACATTTATTATGAAAACTATGTTAGCGGGTGATTGCAAACTCAGCCAAGGCAACTTTCACCAATGTGCTGCTAGTAAAAATGTTCCCTCCGTGAAGAAAAAAAAAAAAATCTGATGTCAAAATACCTTCAGAACCCCTCTCCCATTATGACAAAAACATTATAGTCAAATGCAATCTACAGGGAGGCAGAGGGACCCTATATGATTGTATAGGTTGTAAATGCAAGAGGCAAAAATGACCTGCATTTGCATTCAATTAACAGATGCCCTTTTGTGGCCCGTAGTAGTTATGAGCACAATAATTTGACATGTCGATACGGCAAGGAAGTTCAAGTAAGGAGGGCAGGAGGTTAATGGGTCTTTCAAACACAGGAAATAGCTGAAGTAACGTGGAGGAACAAATGAGGAGGGCCCGAGCTGCTGAGACCACATGCTAAGTGCTGAATCTGGTGAGAAAATGCGTGATTGCTGAGAAAAGGGCGAGGTTCGTGGTGGAATACGTGGTGGAAATAAGCAGCCTCTGTCAGCACAGTTAGAATCACCAGCTTTTAAAAAATTCCTGTCTCAATCAATCATAAAGTAAACTAATGAGCTTACATTATGAGACCAGGTCATGGTGAGGCTATATATAGTGGTGAAATTAGTACCATCTCCAACCATCATATACAGCCAGAAGAAAAAAGCTCATCTAAGTGTAGACATGACAGGATTTTTTATAGTGGGGATTTTAAATGTCCTTTCTATTACTTTGTATCAGAAATTAAATAAGCCAGGATTAAAAAAATATTAATATAAAACATAAATTGTGCTATGAAGCAGCCCTTCTCTAAAAGCTTCCATAGTGTGGAATAAAACTAGAAGGTTTGGTTTGTGTAAACGCAACCGAGGTTGAGATTTCTGGCCCAGAGGATGAAAGGAAAAGTCATTTTTGGTGAAGATGACTGCAAAATAGTGAGAGACTGTTCAACTCAAATATTGTAAAGTAAGAATTCTCTTAGCCAGCACTGATGCTGATATGAAGCAGTGAGTTGCTTTTTCCCGGATGGCGGCTGGAAGCACAAAGCTGTGTATGATCATTTTGTACAATTGACAACATAAATTTCCATGGCAGCTCTGAGCGGTAAAGCATGCTGGAGGAGGAGGAGGCCGCATGGTCAACAGTGGCTCTGGTGTTTACCTTCACATAAAAATTAATGACAGGTCAATACATTTTAAAGACACATAAATCTGAATGTCAGATTCAGGGGGGAACTTTAATCCCTGGTGCATAATGTGTCTTTTATTCTTTTTCCATCAATTTAATGTATTAATGATTGTAATTGTACCATATTCACTATCATACCTATCAAATCACAAAGTGAGACAGTTGAAATCAAATATTCACATGACAAAAATCCCATGCAACAAAATGCAATTGTTGTGTTTTGAGTAATATCCAAAATAAACAAAAACAAAAAAACAGCTATCAAGAGTGGGGTTGTATACACATATATACACATGTATATTACTGACTGCTGCTCATAGGACAGAATCATGTCTGGGAAAAATCTGGCTTCCTTTAACTGACTGAAACTCAACGTGTAAACAAAATTTGAATCATCCAGCGTGTCTGGATAGATGATACGTATATCGAAAATTCGGCAAAGGCTGAATATTATGAAAATCTTCCAAAAACTCCCCTGATATTCATGCAAATAACCCTATATTTGTATTTAGTATTGCAGTAAAGGAAAAGGCATGGGGTTGTACATTCAATTCACATTGCAGTTGTGAATATGCTCAGACAATTCTATGGCAATATACTTCTGATGTCTGCATAACTGTACAACTTTTATTCCCGTTTTTCTACCCGCCAGTGGTTTTTGGAGCTCACCAACACAAACAAGTCAGCATTCGCGCAACACGGGCGGACCAGTGCTCGTGCGCTGTGTGATTAAAAGAGGCAAGCAGGCAAGCATCCTCCGTGGGAACCAATGAGAGCACAAGGTGCAGTATCACAGGAAAACAATAGGAAATGCAGCAAACACTGAGAGGACGCTGGCTATAAACTTTGAATGTGGCCATTTTGAAAAGAGGCCATATTGTGGACGTGTGTGCCCAAAAATACAACAGGAAAGACAGTCCTTCTCCGTATTGATCACGCTGATTGGACTTCCTTGGAGTATACGTATTTTGAGATCGATCTGCCCACCCTGAGTGTGAACACCACATGGATGAATCATATGACAGTAAAAATTTTAGCCTGAAGGCAAAGTTAAGCTCATGAACTGCCCCCGCTTGGAAGGACTGCATCCGCTGAGGATCATGAATATGCTCAGTAAATGGCTTAATGCGCTGCTGCTTTTATGTTGATGCTATAATTCTCCTACTTGACATTTTGGACTGAGCCATGCTGTGTAAATGAATTTCACTCCCAATTTTCATGACAAATTGGCCAGCGGTTTGTGACCATTACTTACTGGAGCAAAGAGCTGGAAAGAAAAACTGCTGCTGCGCTGCTTTTTGCAAAGGGGGAAAAAAAAAAAAACAGAGTCAATATTCATTTTCCAAAATACATTGAAAATGTGTTATTTTGGTCAAAAGAGATTCTTTAAGAGGTCCGCCTTCAATCCACTTTCAACCCCATTTGATTATCGTACGATTTATCATTGTCCATATCCCACATTCATTTTTTTTACCAGCTTCACCCTAAAATCCATCCACCTATCCTGCGAGAAGGACCACCGTAAAAAGACAAATACGAATCGCAAAAAGATAATCATAAAACGTCATGTAGGATAAAACAGATTGCTATTTTTCTATATTACAAGTCATACATGCGTCTTTCACTCGTCCAAGCACTCCAGGAACTTCATGCATAATCTTTCGGCGGCACTGCGTGAGACTCGCTCAGTGGTCCTCCTTGCTGTGACAGGAGGTCTCTCATCTCCACAGTGGAAAGCCTTTCATTCAACAGGCTTCGACAAAAATCTGCCTCTATGAGCCTTTGCCAAGGATGTTGAGCGTCTGCTCCTGCAAATATGTGGTACCGTTTCACAGGATGAGAGCAGCTTTCCAGCTGGAGTGGCTTCATTACACTTTTCCTCAAGTTCAGGTTCCCTGTTCATCTTAAAATGATTTTGTGCTGCAACCCAAAACTGGAGGGCAAAAAGTCAGGAGCCTCATCTTTCTTTATCTTAATACACATCTACTCATTTGTTGAGTTCAGCCTCAGTTGGCAAAGCGACGGAACTTAATACTGAGGTAATAAATTAAGAAGCACTGGTGAAAATATACTGCTGGATACCTTTAAATGCAGATCTTAAATTTGATCTGAATTTAAATTTGAAACCCCCTGCATCTTCCTGAATGAGAATCAGCATTATTTCCATATTTCTATACCATAGTTTGTATCCTGCAGTGGAATTCATCTTAGTTGTAAAACATTAAGTGGGTCATGGGCTGCTCTTACTCCCAGTAGCAGATTGTGTCAGCAGGCACTGGACCAACAGGCCGGGAAGATCCTGTTTAATTTTTCACCAGACTGCAATATTGTGTGGTATTAAAATGCATAGAAAGAGGAAAGTCATTAATAAAGTATAGCACAGTTAGTCATGTGCGCACACACGAATTTCCTCACAGTCAAACACACACACTTTGTTTTTTTTTTATAGCGAAGAATTTAACTGATGCATAATTAGAATCTGCTGCTGCAGGTTCCATTCATAATAATACATTTCTACATCAAACAATTTAACGACTCTTTTTCGTTGAAGCCATGAAAGAGTAACTGCACTGCGGCCGTTTGCATGGCTTGGCATGGATTTGTTCGCGAATATGAGCACATAGAATGACAATGGATGGCTTCAGTAGAGACAAAGCCTCCCTTCCTTGACCTGCTTTGTTTTGAGGAAGTTCTTAATGGTTATTTTTGGGAGGTCTTAATTTATGCTAAGCCTGTGTTTGCCCCTCTGCGGGTACTGTGACATGATGCTATAAGTCACACCAGACACTAACAATAGCCACAGGCCACTGGTCAGCTCTGTTTTTAGTTGTCTGTTGAATCATTTGAAAAAAGATGTCACTTGTTTGCTATTAAGTGCTTTGCCGTTTGCCGCCCGGGGCAGCGGCTCGCCAAGATAAATAACCTTCTTGCGGTGTTGGCTGAATTATTTCCTGGCTATACAGCTGAGCATAACGAGGGCTGCAGCGGTGTTGTCTTTGTGGTGCGCACAATTTTGGTGTCAAAAGAAACGGTGGACAAAGACATTAATGTTTTATTACTGCCTATAAACACACAGTCAACACTCTGTATGTCAAATTATATGGCTCAGTTGTTGCGGGCATCAGCAAAGATATGGTATCTATCAACACTCTGTAGGGTCCTATGAGAACATCTCCAAGTCATTATTCAGCTCTGGCGATCCCACCAGCTCAGGAGGATAATGGCTGAGAAACAGATGCCACTCAGAGCATCTGTGGCTTGGAGCACATAGAGCAGTTTCAGTGCTTTTTCATTCAGCACCTTGTTCTTCGCGGACGCCGGGTTTTGATTAAGTCCCACGTGTAATCAGTAAAAATTGCTTTATGTTGATCATGTTATGTATGTTCTCTTGAGGTTTTCACACCACAGACGTTGCAGCATTGATGTGTTGCTCTTGTATAATGCAAGATTAGTGGGAAAAGGACTGCTGTCTGACTGAAATGGCTCAGCGAGTCACTACCTGTCTTGCTCATGTACACCACCCACCAGCCACTTTATTAGGTACACCTCTTCAATTACTTGTGTGTGTGGATAGGTCCGAAAAGGGGTGAAAGAGATGGCGGCTATGACGCGTGGGCTGGGCTGGGCTGGGCGGAGGGAGGCAAAGCTAAATGGCGGCCACAAGCTATGGGTTTGGCCATAAGCAGGGAGGTGGAGCAAAATGGCGGTTGACCAATGAAATGTGATCCGACGAAGGAGGGGCTGAGCGGTAAGCTTGAATTACCCACGCTCAGATATGTGTGGAATGTACACGAGTGGTTCGTAAAGAGAGAGAGAGAGAGATGGTGGAGCATTGTGCGCCGATGACCCCGGGTCGGATTCAGTACTTGTATGTGCTAGGCAGACCTCACTGGCTCAGCTGATGAGCAGCGTGAGTCTGGACCTTTAACTGATGCAATAAGTACTGATCTGGATCGCCGTTGCAATGTAACACCAAACAGATAATGGCAACACAAAGAGTACTGATGCACAGCGACACAACGGTGGTCCGTAATGCATGAAAGGTGAACACATGTTATGAAAACTGCAAACACGTTATTACACTGACGTCGGCCGAGAGCTACAACCCTCTGTTCTAGGCTGCTTCGTACTGGTAAGCTAGCACGGAGGAGCAACCGTCGGCGGCTACGGTCTTCTTGGGGCGGCAGAGCGTCCCAGCGTGCTGCGGGGAATTAGTGGAGGTGAGTGGAAGGCTCTTTTTCATCTTTCATCTTCTTGTAGAACATTAAATTATCAAAACAACATTAATTGACAGCAAAAATGTAACCTCGAACTAAAGCGAAAAAAAAAAATGATTGGCGTCAGCATGTTATTTGCAGCGGAATAAAACAAATTTTCTTAAACAAGGCAGCAGGCTACACTGAGAAATATGGACAGATTTTGTGACACAGGTTGGTGAGCCAGCGGCGTCACGCACACACACAAGACAGAGGGGCCAAGTCACCCAAAAAGCCAACCGACAAGAAAATATGACAAGAGTTATCTAGGTTTTGGATTCACGGTGGCAGCGGTGGGGGCAGCGGAGAGACCCATGTGTGTTCTGTGTCTGACACCGCTAGCAGCAGCCCTCGTGAGGCCCAACAAATTGAGGAGACACCCGGAGACAACACACCCCAGTCACGTCACCAAGCTACGAGATTTCTTTCAAAGAAAACCCGCTGAGTAGCAGCGGGAGCAGTGCATGGTAAAGGCTACGCCACTTACCTGTCAGGCACAAATGGTCTCCTGCAAAGTGGCATACAGAATTGCGTAAACCAAAAAAAAAAACAAAAAAAACAAAAACACGGCACTGCAGCTGATTCTGCCAGCTGCTCCAGACATGGGAGCAAGCATGATGGATGAGAAAAGTGCGGCCAGAATTAAAAACCGTCCGCCCTCTCTAACGATACGATTGTGCAACATATTTGTGATATTTCAAAAAGAACTTGAATATCAGCTTATGGAAAAACAAAAGGAACTCGTTTTGCATCACAAGCAGATGAAGCAACTGGCAGCAATAAAGACTGCCGATTCATATCTGTTATTCGCTTTGTGAACAACCAGTCACTGTGTGAGGACCTGCTGTTTCGCAAATACAGACCAAACAGAGCCAAGGCTGATCAACCACGGCCAGTTACTTCAAAGAACACGGCCTTAAGTAGGAAAACTGTGTGGACCTCTGCTCTGATGGCCCACAGACCATTGCAGGGACAAGAAACGGACTGCACGCACTTATCAAGAGGGTTGCGCCGGACGTGCACCGGACGCGCTGTGTCGTTCACAGGGAAGCGCGGGCGTCAAGGCAGCTCAGCCCCAAAATAAAACAAAGTTCTGACCGAGGTTGTTGGCATTGTGAATTTTTATCAAAACCCAACCCCTCAAGTTCCCTGCACTTTGTGAGGAGATGGGAGCTGATCATACATCTGTGCAGTTTCGCAGCAAAGCGCGGTGGCTCTCCGGGGGCAAACTGTTGTCACGCGTCTTTGAGCTGAGAGCAAGAGATTCGGGTCTTTCTGGAGGAGGAGTGCATGTGTGAGGCTGCAAGAAAAATTCAGCGATGAGCCATTTTCTGTTGAAGCTGGCCCATCTCCGTGATGTGTTTGGCAAGCTGAATGAATTAAATCTTCAGCTTCAAGGCAAAGACAAGCACCTACCTCACCTGGCAGACAAGATCACTGCATTCTCTCGAAAGCTGGAGGCATTGGGCAAGCGCCTTGATCAACAAAACATAGATGTCTTTGAGTGAAGTTGCTGAAACCGGTGATTCTGGAGCCACCATCGTAATCCCGTGTATGAGGCAGCACATCTCCTCCCTGAGAGGACTGTTGAAGAAAAACTTCCCAAGCAACAGTGCTCAGTATGCCTGGGTTATGGATCCATTCAATGCAGCAGGTTGGTTTTCAATTTATTGATCAGAAGCATATATAATGTACTCAACGTGCATTTTATGTATATTATATTTACTAACTGTGATGGATTTTTGTTCAACATATTCATTTGTACTTATTATGAAAATGACAAAGTAATCCTATTTATTCTATTTACAGCACCTGCTGAAGAGGATCAGTTTATTGAGATGACTTCTGACTCCACCCAGAGGCTGAGGTTTACGGCTCAGACTCTAAGTGAATTTCGGATTGGAGCGGAGAGGGAGGATCCAGTCATTGGTCAGAGGGCTGTGTGCACCCTTCTGCCTTTTGCCACAGCTTACCGACAAAGTTTGAGAAGCATCCACATAGAGGCCACACAGTGCATTTAAGCATGCAGACATCGCCAAGACGATCTGCTGAAGTTCAAACCGAGCATCAGAAATGAGAAGAAGGGTTATTTTACGTGACTTTGAATGTGTCATGCTTGTTGCTGCAATATTGACTTATATTTGACTTATTCGATTCACTGATGGGAGTGAAGTCAGTGAGCCAAATCGAAGGGTCACAGGATCCAGGTTAATTTGTGATTCAGTACAAAGATTCCTTAACCCGGGTGATTCCGGAACCGACCAATCCCAACTCACTTTGAGACATCTCTGGATTGTGGACTGTTGCACACTGGACTGCTTCAGTAACCACATGAAGGATACAGTCGGTTTAGTCTCTCTCCCGGAGGAATTTTATTGGCGTACTCCATCACATCCAATCAAAGTCCTGATGATATGTGCACTGTTAAATATGTTACAACACTGAAGTTTAAATGTGGTCTTGGAATGCTTGGCGTAGTAGGTCATGGAGGAGATATGTATATCCTTTGTGTACTTGTAATATTTACATCCTCAAATTAATCTTATTATCACAACGTAGCTTGGCCCTCTAGTGATTTGTCATGGTCTACTAGTGATGTATGAGTGGAGCAATAATGAAAGCCTTGATTTATTAAATTGGTATCTGGATACATTCAGAAAGTAGCACTCACTGTATGGTTAAGATTGTAGATAAGAGGCAATGGTTATAACACATGATGAAGAACTTCTGTCCAAAACAATTAGCAATATTGGAAGAAAGAGAAAATATTGCCAGTATTAATCCAGCACCTCAGAGGCAACACACTTTATGCGACATTGGTTTTTAGCTATTCAAAGGTAACATTAAGACGTCTTCTCGTTGGGTGTGCGGCAATAATTCACTAAACTCGATACTTCTAAGTGGTCAATTTCGTCATGATTTAAACTGACAACACTATTACCACCGTGAGTGCATTAGTTTATGGAACTGTGTGAAAAGTGGACACGGCTCACCAAGGTCTGTTTTAATGGAGTGTATTTGAGCCTTTGCACTGGCACAAAGAAGAAAGATTATAGGGTAATTGGGCCACACGTTGAATGAAGAAAGCTTTGAGATGATGAAAAGACTCTTGTCAGTCAAGGCCGTAGCACATTCATTGGATCAGTAAGTACTTCTCACAATCTTTGTCTGAAGTTTAACTATTGCTGGAGGACCACGAACAATCCCTGAACAACATCAGCCACCGTTAGGATGTTAATTTTGAACATGTGTAGGCTTGAAGGCTGTCTTTGTTCATTAAAGTAAACTGTGTGAGGAGTGGTCCTGAAAATAAAAACAAAATAAATAAATCACTTGAGATATATATATATATATATATATATATATAAGAAAAGGGACCAAGACAGATGGTTCTGCACCAGCTGGACTTCTGAACTTGAGTTTGTATGTGCCCTTGCAAAATTCTGTATTCCAATCCTTTGTACCATGGAGCCCTTATGTATCACAGAAGATATATCACACTTTGACAGGATATGTGGAGGATGATATTTTTTTCCCCTGCAATTACAACTTGACGTGACTGAAAGGGCATTGGCTAAAAAAAAAAAAAAAAAATCATACAGGTAAGCATGATGGTTTTCCACAGCTCACATTTGCGCCAGCTGTCTTCATTGTGAACATGGATAATAGCATAATCAGTAATATCAGAGGCCAGTTGAGGAGAACAAATGATGGCCGCGATCGACACGGTGCACCCGAGGGAAGGCTTGCTGTCTCTCTTCCTTCCTTTAGCTGTGTGTCTGAGCCCTATTTTCTTTAAACAAACAATAGCTCCATCTAATCTTCATCTAGCATGGCACCCATTCACGAGAAGGATGCATAAAGTCAGCGGTGCCTTTATGAAAAAATAAATGTCACTGACCCATGAAAAAATAAATAACACTTTGGGCCCCACCACTTCAACACACCTCCACAAGGTTCTGGCTCTGTAGAATGCAACGATGCACTTGATGATATATCCCTAATAGCACTCAAAATAATGTTGTGACTAAAACTGTCCAGCACCCAATAAGTAACGTAGGTTGTTTTTGTTTTATCTTTGGATCGTTATGTGGAATATAATAATAATGTATTATTATTGAATAAATCGTGTGTAGAATAATACAAATTCTCCTGCAATTAGACACAGTTTTTCTCAAAAAAAGTAACTCCTTACCTCCTTTGGATAACAGTGGGGCCGGTTAAGTGTCGGGATTGTGGCTATGGGGGGGTGGGAGTGGGTCAGCTGTGCCTGAGGCTTCATCTGTTTGACCTGGCAGCAGGTCGGCAGATGCAGGAAAAAGTGATTTATTATATAAATGCACAAAGGTTCAGCCTGCACTGATCGAATGTTGGCTAAAATAGCACAGGATCACATCATTTTTTGTTGGAAATGAAGTAAGCTAGCTAAGGCTGGGGGAGTCAAGCACTTTATTTCATGTGGGCGTGGCTATCAGTTCAATTTCCACGACTCACGAACAAGACTCACCTTTTTTTTAAACTGTCATACTGTCATCCTTTCTCTGCTTTGGTCTGACTCTCTTGTCTCTCTTTTCTCTTTTGGAACCAAATTACTACAACCAACCACTATACTTTTGTCGGCATCATGCAGCGGTGCCGCTCACCCTTACACTCAGCTTCAGGTAGAAGCTCTGACATCTCGAGAGAACCATATCTTGAAATAAGAAATGAGAAAGCAAGGGAACAGAGGCTGACTGGATTTGACTTCTAAGTACCCTGTGAAGGAAACATGACTAAAACTGGCGACTAAAACTGACTAATGTTCTATTATTTTCTAGGGCCCCTGTCACTGATGGGCCCTTAGAAATGTCATTACTGCATAAATTGTAAATTTGACGTAAACATTCCAAACAGGTTTTTCTTGACAGGTATTTTTTTTTTTTTTGTTGCAGTCACAGTTAAATGGATTTTAAAGCGACTTTTAAAAGTGCTGTGCAAAAAAAGTCCCCTGCAGATGCGAGTGGCATTTTGCAGGACGCTGGCGCATTCACCGCTGTTGGAGGAACACCAGAGAGACAACATAAGTCAGAGAGGAACGGGAAACATGTTTAAACATGAGGTGAGAGCTCCGACTGCGACATCCTTCCTGCTTCTGGTCACTCTCATTACCGCCCGCGACCGCCAAGATCTGGACCCACAGTGGTTTCGCGCAGTTATGCTAACGACCTACTAGCGGTAGGTAAGAATCTCATTTATCTCTTGTTAGCCTCCTTTGCCATTTCTCTTTCATTATTTCACAGTGAAAAAAAAAAAAAAAAAAAAAAGGAGGAAAAGGAAAAAAAAAAAAAAACGCAAAACAGAAAAT
>CAAKHG010020286.1:3756-14815 GCA_901007715.1 Dactylopterus volitans
TATTTATATATATATATACATATATTTTGTGTATGTGCAGTTTCAATTGCACAGAGACTGGACCATCATATATGTGTGTGTGTGTGTGTGTGTGTGTGTGTGTGTGTGTGTGTGCGCGCGCGTGCGTGTGTGTGTGTTCATGTACAGTAATGCACATCAGCATTCATCTGCTAGAAATATGCATTTTCCAGAATGGCCAGTCGTCTGTAAAAGTATGATAACGAGAATAGAGCACCTTTTTGAAAAATTCTGTAAGGGGACAAATCTTTAAGCACTTGACCCCCTGCCCACGAAAAGAAAATAGCTAAGTATGTAATTTAAAAGTGTGAAATGTGATTGCATGTTTTTAGCGGTAAAGCCACTTGCAAAACCATTTTGAGATTTTCCCCGTGCCTAGATAAGGAGACTTTGAAGAAGCAATTTCATGTGATGTTAGTCCAAATCCATTCCCCGGATCCTTTAAGCTGGGGCTGAAATCTCGCTGGTGTGAGGAGTTTGTGTCTTACTGATCGGCTAAGCCCTCAGCCGCCACCGTTCACCACAGCAGCCCCTTATTGGGACACCCTTTACACTCTCACACACACCTCCCTCCAAGTCAGACGTCAGGTCAGTAAATGACAGCAAAGCGGCCTTTGAGGTGTCTGAGGGGCTCTGAGATGCAATTGTGTGATTTTTTTTTTTTTTTTCCCCCCCAGATACACTTTTAAAAGAGGAAAGGCAACACAAATGACTCCAGCAAGCGAAGCAGAAGATTAGAATTCACTCATTAGGCTGCAAACATCTCAAAATTAAAAGTTGGGGAAAACAAATTAAGATCCAGAAGCAGAAGTAGATGTGCATGCGCTACATACAGCGTGCCATACAGTCAACATTTGTTGATTCCTCGCTCTGATTTGTGCTCAGACGTCTGTGTATTCCTCACAGGAGTTTCCCATAGTTTTAATTACAAGCTCACTTGCTGCCAGAAGAACATCCCGCCTGTTCAATTTGATCTTAAGCTTTCACTGTAGGAAAAAAAAAAAAAAAAAACTACAGATGCTCTAAGATTCTCTGCGTACTCACCAGCTCTGCTCTCGTTTGCCTCGCCGTCTATCAGTTTCCCCGTCTTCCCTCCTGATGACGTGACAGAAGTTAAGGGGGTCGGGGGCTGTGAAGGCAGAGCGGAGCTACAAATAAGGATTGCAGGGCAATTGCATGAGAAACAAACAGCAACAACCCACGACAAGAGCAGCAACAGCCATAGATCATCTGCAGCAGACGCAGCAGCAGCAGCAGCAGCAGCTTCCAGATTACATTTACCTCAATTTACACAGTTAAAAGAAGAGAAGAAGAGAGGAGAGATCGCAAATGACATTACATCTTATTTGTTGTGTCTTTGTTGTCTAACTGATGGGGGAGCTACAGGGGTCAGATGGTTAAGTGAGGTTAGGACGCGCGCGCGCGCGTGTGTGTGTGTGTGTGTGTGTGTGTGTGTGTCTGTGTGTGTCTGTCTGTGTGTCTGTGTCTGTGTCTGTGTGTGTGTGTGTGAGACAGACAGTGATGCCAGCACATCCGCCTCCGGGAGGAAACATAACGGTAAACCTGATGAACTCATGTTATCTAATCCCTACCGGAATACTCTCTCTCTCAATTTGGCTCATGCGCTCTACCTAAACAGAGCTGTGGCACGCCATTCTGACTAAGAACACTCTTCATCAGTACAACACCACACTGATGAATCTTTTATTTCTATCTACACCCAGTGATTATGACACTCTGGCTAAGACTTGAGCATTAGTGTCAATAATTGATGCAGTCCAAAGGAGCACAGTTTGCGACGAGTGTGTGTCTATGAGAGCCTCTGAACTGGTCGCAGGAAATACTCAGTGTAAGTGATTAGTCATTGGTGAGTGCACATTGGGTGATGGTTTGGTTTGAAAAAGGAGAATAAAAAGTTTAAGCCCCAGGCCATTGCCAAATCCTTGCAGAAGTTCTCCATACTCATCCCCGTCTGTTTAAAATAGTACACAAAAACACTGCCCCTCTGTTTGTGTGTGTGCGTGCGCGTTTTTAACTACCCTCATCTTTCATTTGCACGGTCAAAACACTGAAGTTCAGTAATTGGATGGGCATATGTACCATAACTCAAGCCACATTTACTTCACCACCGCATGCCCTCAGGCAAGGTCTGAGCATAGATTAGCAAAACTGTCTGCAGGACTCTGCACTCATCTGCGGCGCTGGGGCTTTTAATGTGAAATCCAATAGTTTCAGGGTCAACTGATCTCTGACAGCATGTCTGGATGTATTATTCAATGCGAGTGGAGGAACGAGCAGCAGGACGATGGACACAGAATTACAGGCAAAGCAGTCCATAGATACAGAAACAACAATCTAAGCGCATCTCCAAAATGCTGAAGAAAAACAACAGTGGTGGCACATTATGCAACATATTGAAACTTGGAGTCAATCCACACACAGCAGAGCCATGGCTTTAAGCTAAAGCTGCTGTTAAAAAATAAATAAAAAAATAAAAAAAATAAAAAAAATATCAAAGATGATGCCTGACCTATTCGCTGAAGTTCCGCCGAACAGATCCTGTTACAGCTCACGCATAAGGTCTCAACATTTTATTTTTATTGCCGTCATGTTCAATCAGCTCCCCTGAGAATTGGGTCACCCCTCCCCTCTCCTGTCGCCGTTCCATCTCCATCCTTCACTGCATGCCACCATCGCTTTCCCCAGCACAAAGAGGTCTTCTCTCAGACATAAACCATGCTGTTAATTAAAAGATTCCTCATTGGGCATCTGCGCAGTAATCTGTGTTCACTGCATCCCAGTCGCACATGGATCATTTGACTAAAGCACAACTACTCATGCATTAATGAATGTATAATCATCCATATACCAAACTGCTCTCATAAGAGGGAGATGCAAAAAAAAAAAAAAAAAAAAAAAAAAAGAGGAGGGGAAAAAAAGATTGATTGTTAATAGTTTTATGACTGATAAACAAAGCAATCGATCAATCTGCGTGTGCACTTACATGGGTTCCTAGACGGTTGGGAATAATTTGTCGTCTCGCGGTGTTAACCCTTCCAAGCGTGGAGGATGTGGATTAATTGTGAGATGGGTGTGAGGGATGGGCGTGTTTCTTCGCCATGCAGAAATGATTAACGCTGCAGTTAGGGTGCGCCACAAACATAACAGCTGCAGTAAACGTCTTAACGGTAATGAATGATTTTGTGTGTGTGTGCGCGTGTGCGCGTGTGTGTGCGTGCGTGCATATGTGCAAAATTACGAGCGTGTTGTATGGAGATGGTGAGGAGAGGCACCTGATACAGGTGATCATTTTTATACTTAGGTAAGGAAGACGATTTTCGAAAATCCTGAAATTTGCACTCTGTAGGTGGCCAAAAAAACCAATTCAATACACATAATTCAAATATTTTTGCACATTGTTTGGGTGGGGCTGAAACTGTCCCAATAAAGGCCAGATCATGCGACCATCTGCAACATCCCAGCTGGGATCGTCTATCATAAATGCTGATTTGGCTAAGAACACGCACTCTCTAAACATAGTGCACTCTGCCAATGACAGCACTTGCCAAGATGAGGGAAAACATTTGCACAGTTTTCACAGCTAATTGTAAAACATCATCATTAGGAGGAGACCAGTATGCCAAAGTCGAATCAGCATCAGACAACAAGCAAAACTTTTGATGGATTAAATGTCGCCCAGCACTTTCCAGCAGGGGGACCGCGGTCTTTTTCTTTTCACACTTGTGCTCTTAATTGTTTATTTCTTGAGCACAAATTAATAGTTTGTGGCAGCAAAGTTACGTGAAGTGACGTACCAACAGTTTACATGTGGCGAGTCACACTGAATATATCTTTATACAGCTGTGACATTAAACACTATTTATACTGGTCAAGCTGCAATGAATTAAATGCAAAGATTGTATGTCACAATGTCAACTTACAGGAAGAAGAAAAAAACTACCCCCATGGATGATTTAACTTCTCTTTTTGCCTCATAACAGTACTTCCATTCACTAAATAGCCCAAATTAAATAAATCTAGGAACTAAACTGTGCTGTTCAACTAAATTGTCCACAACTTAACAATATAATATCAACACAAGGAGGAACAACAGCTCATAATCTCTTTGCGTCTATCAGTTGTTGTGAAGCTCGGTTTAAATGGATGTAATTAACAGACACAAAGCAGGCAGAGATGACATGTGAGCCAAACTGCAAAATCTGCCTGTGAAGTTCGTGGCAATGGGAAAGTTATTAGGTTATTAGGCCTGAAACTATGGCTGAGCAACTACATTTACAATAAGAGGGTAAGTACAGTATCATGGCTTCCGGTAATGACCTTTGGACCTGCAATGGTTATAACAGTGACCATGGACTTTAAATGAATTGCTTTGAATTTACATTTTGCATTACATGTAGTGTCGGTGAATATTCTGTGTCAAAAAAAAAAAAAAAAAATCCACACTCAAGAATAAGGAAAGGAATAGACAGGGTTTTATTGATCCCAATGTACATATTGTTCTGATTCTTTATGGATTTCTAATCACTTATCCGTTCGGGGGAAGAATAATTCCACTAAGGTTTTCCGAATCAATGCAGCTGTTTTAACATTTCTGAGTGTGACCACAGTACAGAGAGAACCACAGTAAAGCACATATGCGTCTGAGGAATGCAAAAGCTGCGCTTTATATTGCATATTATTACTGAAGATTTGTACAGTGTTCACATTTATTTGGGATTTCTTAGTTAAAAACGAATACAAGAAGCCTGCCTGTGTAGCATTAACAATACACATTAGGTCATTTAGATACGCTGCCTTTTTGAGAAAAGGCAGACTGCACTTTTCACCGCTATAACTGTTAATATGTAACTTTATGAATAATAAAAAAAACAGGATTCTGTTTAGAAAGTGCTCATTTATGTTCTCAATATATGATCAGAAATTTGATTATCAAAATATCTCCACTTTGAAATGTCGTAAAGACGTTTTTGGATAACTAGTAAGGTAACAGTGGGAGAAGTACCACACTTTTGCTATGTAACATAATACCCTTGTTGATTAATGACAAGCGTGGTGTTTTTGTTCCAAAGACAGCGTACAACAGAAACAGTGAATGGATTTCACCTGAGCTCTTCTCTGAGTTTCTAGCAGTAGCAGGCAAGGTGTAAGGCGTATTAAGCGTCACCTACTGGAATGGAGTGTGGATCCGAGCGTGCCCAGGTTCCGACCAAGGCGGTGGTAAACACAGTTACTAAATTTCAATCAGTTTCGAGGTCATGGGCAGATGGCGAAATAAATGTCTCACTTTGACCTTTTGATCATGCAGAAGCGCGTTCAGAAGAATTCGACTTTAATCGTTGGCCTTCTCTCCGTCATGACCGGCTCAGTCTCATCCGTCATCACTCACTCTCATTAGTTGTCCGTTCACTCTCGTTCATCTCTTGTTTGCTTGACGTTAAAATTAGCACTGCACCGTTAAATGACACCACACTTTTGATAGTTTCTTCCTTCCTGCCATCCAGTGATCCATCCAGTTTGATGTCGTTGCTTAATTTTAAGAAAAAAACACGCAACTATCGATTGATATAACTAATCAATTTGGCACCGTTTCCTGAGTCCTATCCCTGCTTAGCGACAGTGAATATTAGGGTTCAACAGTATCCAAATTCCTTCTTCAGTGACTTTGCAATGGCCCCCGGCAGTGAAGTAGCAATTCACTAATATAGTCAGCAATTTAAGATAGAATGTTCCAATAATACTACAGAGTTCTTTCTGTTCCCACGGTCAGCTATCAATGTCACTCAGGTTAACAGTATGTCTTTGCCATTATCTGTTAATCCAACAGCTCAGCGTGACTTTTTTCAGCCAGATACTGCGCTCTACAGCAGTTGGCATCCATTAAAAAAAAAAAAAAGAAAAAGAAACAATCCAATACATATCATCTCGATCAAAGAATGTATTATCAAACCAACTGTAAATTAATCTATATTGTCAAGCCTGTTACCCAAACAGTGGCTCTCCTGCAATGAGGAAATTAGCATTTAAATTGGACAACATCCTTTCATGTGCACCAGGGCAGCCGGGCTGAGGCGGCGGCAGCAGCGAATAATGTTACTCTGGGAGGGAAAAATGTAATGTGCTCGCACAGCCAACATAATTCCAGCATTTTGATCATGAATCTAACGGTGGGCGTCGCCATGTTCGCCAGACAGCCAATAAGATGAGCTCCGGGTAGCATGACACCAAACTGTCGGTGCCACTTCTCGCCACACTACAGGCCTGATCCTGGCAGCAGGTGAAGCAAAGACTGTTGACAGTGAGCCAAAGTGACAGACAGACCACAGTTTACATCAGCAACAATCCCGAATCACAGAGCGCCACTCCTCTGCACCGACACCTTCAGTTTCACTCTGGTGTCATCACCCTGCATTCCCCTCCTCGCCTCACGTGAACTCACCCTCTGTTGCTTCTACTTCTCCCTCCCAACTCAGACAACACACACACACACACACACACACACATGAGAGAGGGTTGGCGGTGGGGGTGTGTGGAGAGGGGTTAAGGGAATGTTCAAGAAGAAAAGCATTTTACAACAACAATGTTCAAATGTTCATGAATGTTCAAACACTAAGACCCCTGGGGCAACAGTCTATTGATCACACACGATCAATGCCTCTTATTTCTTTTGTGTTTAAAAAGCAGTATTAGGCATACGCACTAGGTGGGAGACTAATTAAATGTTCCAACAACGAGATCTTGAACTAATAACCGGCTCGACTGCAGCCTCTTGGCATTAATAGTTGATCTGAAATTGTTTGTATTCATAAAATCATCCAAATGACCTCAATTGACTTCACACTGCAGTAAAAGGAGCCTCTGGGTGTGTAAATTGACTACTTTTGTGTGTGTGTGTGTGTGTGCGCGCGTGCGTGCGTGCGTGCGTGCGTGCGTGCGTGCGTGCGTGCGCGCGCGCGTGTGTGTAAAAATGACCATCTCACCATGTCATTAAACCATTCTTTACTCAACTTATTATATAGTTTAAGTGTGTAAAGCAAAGTGTTCGGTGGCGTAAGCCAAGAAGCATCACGCTTTGACTTGCACTTTAGAGCCATTTCCAATAACCAGCAGGCATCCACAAAAGATCCACAGCGAACGCTGCGGCCTCAACCTCTTTAGTCCCAGTCGCATTTGTCAGCGGATGTCATTGTGCACACATTTTAACTCGAGACAAATATGGTGTCATAGCTGCACAAGATGACACTAATGACTCAAACACATTTGTGGCGTGCATGCAAATTCGCACATGTGGCTACTTGTGTATGAGCGACCATGTAGCCAATAAATTATTTACACGCCGCTAATTTGCAACAAGAAATTCATTTGAGAGAAACATTCTGCCTCCAGAAAAAAAAAAAAAAAAAAAAAAAAACTCTTTTAGCAACAACATGATGTGAAAAATCTCTGTATCAACATTTGTTTACCTACGACATCTTCTGTTTCAATGAAACATCAATCAAAGCAAGCTCACTGTTATGCGAAGCACTTGCAGCATTTAAGCAGCAATAATCAGTATCTTTATTGCAACGGTGGATCAGATGACTGCTACGCAATGGAGGACTGTTGGAGGGATGAGCTCCCAAAAGTGATGACCTAACTGCAATGGAACACTAAAAATTGGAACAGTTTAGTGTCTTTCTGCTACTTTTTTTTTTCAACCTGCGCCTCTACTGCGTTGATTCGGTCTCACCACTTGTTAGTGTCACCAGAGCGATTGTGGGGACCAAACAGAGCAAAACTGGAGGGCAGAGACACAACTCCAAAGTAATGGTAATGCGACTGTTGAGCAACTGTTTGCTATCTGGGTGGGTTTCCGAGGTTTTTCATATTCTGGATCTCCATATTGACTCTTAGTAAACAGGGCGGAGTGCTTCTTTAGTCAAGGATGGCGTGCATGCTAATGTGGTTGAAAAATTATGTATTTGCAAATATCCTCCACTGACATCTCTACTGGGGGGGCATAGACTGCCTCTAACACGCTCATATCCTGCAGCCATATCTGGTCAGCGGCGGTGTGCAAACCAGCAGGGTGATCAGCGAGGTTTATTTACACCTGGGATGAAAATGTTTTGAGAGGCTGTCATATCAGAGATCTGCGCACGTACTGACACGATGAACCCGAGGTGTGGGGATTTTTCCGCTACCGAGCCACACATTTAGCTTTTGATTAACGTCACGGAGTGATAGATGGCTAAATGGATGCCGTATGTCTCTGAAAATCTCTCCGCCTACTGTCTTTCCATTCATCTCACTCCTCCTTCCCCTCGTGCACTTATTCTCCCTTTTCCTCCAGCAGCAGTAAGGAAACTGGGGATGTGAACACACACACCTCTTTGCCAAGCCTCACAGCTCCCCTGGCACCATGCTGCAACATAACACCTTCCAATCCCTCCTTCTTCCTCCCCCACACTGCTCCCCCTTTCCTCTCACAGCACGGCAAACCAGCATGTGTGATTTCACAGGAGCTAACTCTGCCCGCTCTGTCTGACCTTTAAGGCCGATAGTGATATTTTTGGAATTTCCCAGCTGATAGCATTTCAAGTGGACTTCATCATTTCTTCAGAGCGAAAAGGCCTAAAACAGCGTCTGTCCATGAGAAAAGAATATGCCCCATTAAAAGTGAGCATAATTACGTTCCTGTAGTTGCCTGACTTCTTCTTCCTCCCCAACCACCCCAACCCCCAAGGATCACATTAGTTGCAAAATTTTGGAGCACTTTGGTGGTGCAATAAAGATTTATCAAATTATGTGTTTTGCCTACATAGAGGGATGCAAGGAGACATTCACAAGCAAAAACAGTTTGAGTACAAAATGAATACAAGGTTTTTTGATTATTTCTGCTTCAAAATGCATCACTAATTATGTGTTGTAATTATTTTCAGCTTTTAACTGCTTTAACTTGCATAAACAGTATCGGCACATCTTTGATAAATAAAGCAATTAATTCTCATTTAAATACAGAGGGAACACAGCTCATAATGACCTTTTAGAGGGCTTTAATTAAAAATTCAACATCAGATGTCTAATTTTGTCTGAATGACAATCTGATCTGCTGTCATTCTAAAGTGAAATGGAAGTTTCATCACTCACTGGAACATTAGCTTTGTTCCGAGGTCAGTACATGTTCTCATTGTACAGCCTACAGTGTATAAAATAAAGTAGGAAAAAGTTATATCATCCACTGAAGTTATGCTTTTACCTGTGTCTCTTGATTGGTTTTGTTTGTCTGTCTGTCAGCAAGATGATGCAGAAACTACATGAAAATTGTCACTGTGATTTTTTTTTTTAAAACATTTTGTTTCTTTTGTGTTGGTGTAATGAATGAGACTTAATGAGTTTATATGTGGGCTTTAGTTAATAGGGCAAGCTCTGCCGTCATACTTGGCATTCTGACATTAAAGTGGTGTCAGTCTTCTCTTGGTTAGATGGCATCGTGTGTTTAACAAGTCGTTTGAGGCTCTACTTTGTTTAATTAATTCTTCGGTCAGATTCTTTAAATCATAGTGTAAAAAAATTCTGAGAGGCCTGTCACAAACCACAATGCCGTTATAAAGAAAAAGTCTACAAGCCAGCAGCCGTGCCAGGATATGCTCTTTCACTCATATTTTCCTCATATTCTTTCACTCTTGGCCTTCCACCTCACCAGTAGCCTCCAACACGGTAATGACAGTTTTATCAGTATGACCACGTTAACCATCTCCAGGACTGGGCTCCTCTCCAGCCGTGTCCGCTGTGTGCTCAGCTTTGCTCGGCTAAAACCAGACACTAACAAGAGCCCCTTGTATATCCATTATGCAGATCTACCGTCGCTCCCACCATCAGCAGCCATGTGCTGTACAGTATATGTTCTGAAACCTGTCCAAGTTTAACATATGGAACTTGGCTGCCATCACCTATTTCGCTGACACCTAGTTTCTTCCAACTGCAACTTGTCTGTTATGCGTTCTGGGCCAAAACACAGTATAAATCTTACAAATGAGAAACACATCTGGGACTTATGATTGATTTTCAAGAAAATTCCACGATTATGAAGCGCTTGGCCATATTGCGTCATTGTAACGGAGAATTAACGGTGCCTTCACACTCAGGTTGACTTGAAGCCCTTCAGCAGTGAGCAGGAGTTCAAATACCACGTATAGTTCAGGTCAATAAAGCCTAAACTATCCTATTACATCTTGAAGTTCATCACTATATCTGAACTAACATTCACACCACAGTTCTAAATCTATCTCCCCTCCCACCTAAAGATAGACTCCAGTCCTTTTTATAGAGGGCTGAGCTGCAGAATTGCATATTCTATTTCAGACATCATAGGCTCACATCATTGTTTGTTTTAGCAGGCTAACCTTCCCCCTGTATTTATAGGTGTCGAGGCCAGGAGAAAGACCACAGTAGCTCCATAAATAAGCTGCCCAGGCCTGCTGCAAGCCTCCCAACCAACAAAAAGCCTAGTCATTTCACAGGCCATTACCTGGAGCTGCCTTGCAGGGAGGCTTGCCCGGCCTCAGAGGCAGGGGAGGGTGGTACAGCTATGAGGGCGAGTCGACCTGGTGGGAGGAAGTGAGATATTTGGTTTAATAATAAATATGGTGATCTGTTTTCTGTGACCGGAGCCCATGAAAATGCAATTGGAGTAAATGGAAAATAACCAACTGCCATGCGCTGCATCTGAGGCTGGTAAGTGCTTTAGCTCACACCGTTTTTTTAACCATCATCCCTCATGTCTGTCATCCCTTCCACTTCGCTTTCATCCACACAAGCTGCCACTCGCGCTCTCTCTGTCTGCCTTCCTCTGAACTTTTGGCCCAGGGATCCTGTTGGAACCTCACCCAGATGCCCCCTGGCTTCTACATCGATGTACACACACACACACACACACACACAAAACATCACACATTTGCACAGACACATGAATCATAACCATGACGTCATCCCACAGGAGTGTGTGTGTGTGTGTGTGTGTACATCGATGTAGAAGCCAGGG
>CAAKHG010020294.1:3568-16568 GCA_901007715.1 Dactylopterus volitans
GGCAGACCGGGGGGGGGGGGGGGGGGGGGGGGGCGCAAAAAACTGTAAAAACCCACCTTGCCCATGGATCATCCAGAAACCTGACTTTTATAACGGATCTGTCAGGGAGGTGATATGAAATTCTCATTCCACTGTGACAATTACGTCCTGCAACCTCTGCTGGAGGCATGAACGTCCAAACCACGCAAGGACACTTACACCTGCCCGCAAGGAGCCTTTTGTTTCTCCAGTCATCTCTCCTGCAGATTTTGCTTCCAATTGTCCCACATACAGTGTGTACGCAAAAACACTGTACAGTGGCTATGACCATCATCACCTATCATAAACTCTGCAGGACTGCTTTTATAACCTCACATAATAATAGATCTTGTAAAAAAAAAAAAAAAAAAAAAAAAGATGTTCAGAGATTCAGAACTTGAAAATCCACAGCAAAGATGAAGGAACGCGCGAGGCTTGTGCGGGGAAACACACCTGTTCCGCAGCTTTGAAGACAAGATGAAAGCATTCGTTGCCAACATGAGATATTTCAGTACTTTACTCCTCAGGCCAACAAGGTGTATGGAGCAAAAATCAGCGTCCCGAGCAGCCGCTTTAGTTCATCTTCTCTCACATCATTCACCCTTGTGTGAAGTGATCCTCAGATTTGTGCATTTTTTTTCTGCAGTGTGTCTCTGCTCCTGTGAGCACAGTTTGAGGCTGAAATGCTCTCCTGAATCCCGTTTTGTCTTTAGCGGCTGGGACAGGAGAGGAGGAGGCCTGGTGAGAAATCCCGAGCGGCCTTTTCTTTTCTTTACTCACAATTCACAATTACAAGCACTCATGGTTTAGAACGCTACCAGCCCAACAGAAGTAACTGGATGACTGCTTATGTGTACATGTATGCATATATTACAATAAGAGCTGCGAATCAGCTTCGATCTTATTCTCAATCTGAATAGAACGGACGCAATGTTGCTTTGCAATTTGACATGAATTAGGCCTCTGTGAATCCTAAACTCCAGAAATGGTCAGATCCCAAACTTGTGCCATTTACGACTGGCACAATGGAACAATACAGAGCAGGCTCATCTTTCATTTATCAGGGCATTCATGATGAATTTAACAGACATTATCTAAGAGCTTGTAAGTAGAAATTTTGATAGCATGTACACCACCAACTAAGATGATGTGCTGGTATGCTCAAGTGTTCTGAAATGTCTTATAAATGCCAACGCTTTGATGAAATCAGTTGACAGCAACAGATTGGAGGCTGTGACATCTAGTGGATGTATAGCTGAACTGCAAGATCTTACTGAGGAGTTGCTGAACGTATTCCTCTCTGCAATCACACCATCCATGTTTTTTGTAGGATTCTATCACAATATCCACCATCAGTACATACTTTCAAGCATTTATAGGCTATTCTGTCATATGATATGATACCTGTATGACTTATGTTGAAATTCCTTGTAAGCACTTTTATGTTTATGCACGCCTTTAACCATCACACGATCCAATGTCTCTTTTTTTATAACCGGAAGTTAACTGCTAAACTTTCTGCTGGGGTAATTTACTGCACTGCTTCACGTGCAAAGAATCTGAAACTGGAGGCCGGGATTATTAAGCAATCGAAGTCATGAAAAAAGACCCAACTATCAGCCTGATGCCAAGTTTAATGGACTGTGAATACTGTTTGTGCTAACAGTAACAAGCTTTCTCCAAAAAGAGATAGACCTGATAGATCCTACACACATACAGTATAATTTCACAGACGTTTTAGAGTCAAAATTCAGCAAAAAGGACGATTAAGTTGGAGAACTCCAAAGAGACAGTTAATTGTCAGGGTAAAATGCGTTACAAAGTACACAAACAACAGAGTTCATTTCAAGTATAAGATTTAGGTCACGTCAAACAAATTAATCTCAACCGCTATGATAAACAAAAACACATTTGCAATTAAGCCAGTGACGGGCTATAATCCTGAACACAATTGCACAGCTTTGGAGTTAATTTGTTGGGATAAATATTCATTAAAGAGTGCTTCACCTCTTTACTACTCAGTTAAAAACTCACCCTTACAGTGTGTCATATAGTGAACAGGATATAGATAATAGATACCTATGCTGTATAATTCATGGCACAAGCACATGAAGCACAGACACTTATTGAGTGTAAAACTCTAAAGCACATTAGTAAATATTTCAGTGGACTTATCACCCACACTACACGACAAAATTTCAAGCTCAAATGCTGTATCAGTTGATTTGGTACAAGTTTGTCAAAAGCATTTAAAACTGCTACACTCACTGCACAAATGATTTACTGTTTAAGAAAGGACCACTTCTCAGCCATAAATGTGAAGTGCTAACATTTTTGTATAGTGTCTTCTTATTTTTGGCATCAGCCAATGGGATCTAAATTGAAAGAAAAAAATAATAGGTTTTGCATAGCAGAGGAAATTATCAGTCTGCAGCATAAAACCAAATTTGCTGTTTGAAATCGAGCATGGTGCAAAAATCAAGTGGCCCCACAGCATTGTCTCTCTCAAGCATGTCAGTCCGCCATATAGAGGGGAGTGATACCGTGAGCGCTTCCTGCTATTTGCTGGATATGGAAAACACAGGGAATTCAGTGCAGATGGGACGTTGCGATCAGATGGAGAGGTGAGGCACCAAAGCGTTGTGACGCAGTCGTTAAAGGCTGTGTCTCTCTGGATGACATCTGCAGCCCACCTAAGATAGTTGGGCCAGCAGCTGCTGTGTATGCGCTGCACGCCACGAAAAAAGCAAAGCGAACAAAAACACATGGTTCTTCAACAGCTTTAATATCAAAAAAATATTTCTTTACTTGCTTTTCAAAATGCACTGTACATGTGCATAATGGAATATATGAAGTATGTAATTTGTGAAGAATTTGGCCTTCATGCAAGCACGTATTTCTGTCAAAATATCACGTTTATTAAAAACAGTAAAAAATAAATCCCTAGTCAGGATATCAGAAGACAATCCCTAATTCCAATCTTGTATTTAGGTTGATAATCAGATGCACATATTACAATCATTATCAGTGACCCTCTCCTTAATCTACTCTCATGAGGTGCATCGCTATGATACCCTTGCAGCATGTCCATTCTTCTTGCACAGATCTTCATCCCCATCAATGCGTTTGTACAACGCTGACTGCTGTCAGGAGAGGTGGAACATGTTGTAACTGACTGGAGAGATGTACATGGCCAGATGTGCAGCGGGGAGGACGGGGCTACGGCTGGAGGAGCTGCCCAGTCCATACGGAACTGCTGTTCCTGCCTGCAGGTTGACACTGAAGGGAAAACCTGAGGCGGAGAAGACTGGGTCAAATACAGCTTTGTGTCCCACACCAGATGCCATTTTCAGTTTGTTTTTTTTTTACATCAGCCTCCTGAAGCCGCCTGGCTTTGGCTGGCCGGTTTTGGAACCAGATTTTGACCTGGGTCACAGAGAGCAACAGGGAGGAAGAGAACTCTGCATGCTCAGCGAAGGACGGGTACTGCTTCTGCTGAAACTTTCTCTCCAAGGCCAGGAGCTGCATGGTAGTGAAGGGGGTGCGAGGCTTGCGGCTGCTTCTGTGCTTCCTCAGGAGGCAGAACGCTGGACTGAGCTGCCCTGGAGGTCATGAATCCAAAGAACCAAATTAGGGCTTTAACAATAGTTGGTCATGCAATTAGTCAATCAATGCATAATCAATCTTCAAAATGTTTTTACTGTTGATTAAGGGAAGTTATCTGGGGGAGAAAAAATGCTAAATACTTATCGCTTTTGTCTTCTCATATCATGTTGGATATTTTTATTGCCGGTCGGACAAAACAAGTTATTTTTTAGTCTATTTTTTATTTGGTTATACTTAAATACAGGCGATGCTGAGGGAAAACGTGCACATTTCACTTTTTTTTTTCCAGTTTTATGATATTAAACTGATGATTAGTCTACAGTAAAACATTGCCGCTTAGCAATTAGCCACTTGTAATTTATCAGTTAATTGTTTACTACTAAATCAATAACCAACTATTTTGATAATGGAATAATCTGTTTTCAGAAGAAAACAGATTCTCATTTCGTCACCCCTCTGTGACCATGAACCGAATACCACTGGGTTGTGAACAGAACGACACATTTTCAGAAGTCATCTTGAGTTTTGGGAAACTGTCCTTTTTTATATAACCATTTTATGGAGCAAACGTGATGGTCAGATTAATCATTGCAACCACATAAAACACTTGAACAAAAAAAAAAAAAAGATCAAATCAAAAGTTGCATAAAATCTGAACAGCATTCAAAACACAATAAAAAAAAAAATATTTATTAAAAGTGAAAAGAGTTACCGATCTGCATAAAGATTAGAATTCTTAAATAGTCATATTATATTCCTTTTTTCTCTCAAAAATTAAAAACACACCCTCATTGTGACTAATACGCGATAGGGGCTGTACGTGGATTTACCGGCCTGTAGTTTTTGAAGAATGTGTCAACTCTCCCTTTATACACCTCATACCTTTCATATCTTGTCAAGTATGAAGAACTCGCATTAAACCAAAATTCTATGGATGTTTGTGGCGTTAAAAGCGTTGCATCAGCGACTTAATAAATTCGCACTCATAAAAAAAAATTAAAGACAATGTACTCACGTGGGGGACTGGAGAGGTCAATGGGGCAACAGCACATCCAAGACGCACGGTGGCCTCGCTCCGCCGGCTCTGGTTTCACCGATTCCTCGCCTGGCTGGTGCGTCAGATCGTCTTTCACACGGTCATGCGTGTTGTCCCTGTCCGGTGCGTCCGGCGGCCTTTTGGTTGACCTGAGTGCCGGGACGCCGGGGTGCCGCTGCGGGCGCGACACCTGAGCAGGAGAAAGCAAAGGAAGACAGCCCAGTATTCATGCGCTGATTGAATGAATGCGATCTTTAAGTGGGAGAAAAGAAAGGCGACGTCTGTATGTTAATCAATCTCCTGCCCACCAGTCGCTGTTTAAATTAACTTAGGTGGACCGGCCTGACTGTGGGTGTGTTAGAAATCACTCACTCACTCACCCACTCACTCACTCCCTATCCACTACATCGTGTTTGTGATGTAGCGCACAACATAGTGGACGACACGACAGCGTTGCATTGTGGGATGCGGGAGCACAAAGTAGCGTACATCGCTTGCTCGCTCAATTTTGCGGTGCATTGTGGGTATTTTGTCGTCCACTATATTGTGGATGAAATCAGGCGCGGAGAATTTGAACACTAAATAGTCTATATAGTGCGCTACATCCGTGATAGGGGGCGATTTCGAACAGAGCTAGTGCCTCACCAGGATGAGAAGCATCTGTGTGATGTCTGAAGACTCAACAAAAGTGGACCGAGCTCCACGTTCAAGCTCAAACGTGCAGGACCCGACACACCGACTGTGGAGTTAATCACAATGGTCATCAATGAGTGTCACTGGGCTTTCAGAGTACACACATCACTGTACAGTAACCACACACCTCAGCGGAGTGGATTATGTTTTTTGGGGCAGGCTTCACAATGACCATCATTACCTCATTGTTATTAACACTTTGTAACTGGGTTCTTTTGAGCAGGATTTAACAGTAACGATGGAAAAATCGCTCCCCTCCCAAAGGTGCATGGCGCCCGCTGCGATTAGAGCGAGTCTCTGCTCCGTCTGTGGAGGCAGAGATGTCTCCTGCCTGTTTGAAGCTCATACCTGTGGGGCTCCAGAGTATTAGCAAACACCAAGAGAAGCACTACAGAAAGTCATGGGATACGGCAGTACACTATCGTGACAACCAGCCCACGTGTACATTGATGCCAAAGCTGGCATAAATAAGCAAGCTGCAGGGGATTTAGTGCCATTTTTAGTGACATTTTCATTCAACTTATTGCATGATGTACAGTATCTTGTAGTCTGCTCCTACTTCCTTGCGCTCTCATGTCTGTCTGTGTAACTCTCACGTACAGATGGCCACATGCACAAAGGCCACCTGAGAAGAAGATGGAGTGTGCTGGCTGGAGCTCTGTGATCAGGACTGTGTGCTCTCTTTAATCAGTGCAATTTCAGCAGCATCAGTGCTCACACAGCATGAGCTCGCTCTCCTGCAAATACATGCAAATCAATTAAGGGGCCTCGCTGTCATTTCAGTGTGCTTCCAACTGTTATGTTCATGGACAGTGTTGCCAGATCAGATTGATAGTTTCTAGCCCATTCACAGCTTAAAACCCGCCCGCTCCAATAAAAACCAGCCCAAACCCAGAAGCTGCCAGACAACCGTGTAAACCCGTAAAATCATGACACATGCGATAGAAAATACTCACAAGTACCCAGAGCTCAATATCTGCATCAAAGAGCATAACCACAGATAAATGGTAGATAAATATGGTTATCACAAATTGCAACCAACAACTAGCACAGTAGCCAGCAGGTTAACATCATGGTGATAACACACCTATGATGCTATGTATAACCCTGCGTTGCTAAGAGTGCCACTCGGATATGCTGCTGAATCGTTGTGGGCACACAGACGTAATGAAGCAATTTAGCCATCTATAAATGTTGTATTTTAATCAGCAGTGCATTATTTATTTCACTAGTCGGCCTAAACCGTGTAATAAACGCAATAATGTATAGTGAGCCGGTTGATCTGTACTTCACACATATGCAGAGGAGCCCGTTTCATCCAGGTAAAGAGAAAATGGAGGCTCACCAATATCTTCCCTCAGCTCCTCTCTGAAATGTGGTGCTAGAACAGATTTTAAGGCGGCCGTACACTTCGTCCTATGCATCTTGAATGCTCCCATCTCCTCTTGCAGTATATCCGGCAAGTCATCCACGGCATTGATTGAAGTGTGGCTGGCAACATAGGTTGCAATCCAGATCCCATCGGTAGGGCACACACTGACACTGGGCACACAGCGGGACTTGTGTTTTTTTTTGTGGCGCCGTGTTCTTTCAAATCGTTAAGGTGCACTCTTTTTTCTGTGTTATAATACTTGCAGCGAGCTTTACCATCATCTCCCGGGACAGGCGAGATCCATGCTTTTAGTTGAATCTCTTGTATTTCCCCCACTTCGGCATGATGCTCGCGTTGGTGCTTCAAACGTAGCTCGACTTCAGTGTATCTGCTAGGCTAGCTAGTCTGTTGCATTGACGTCAGGATTAGTTGTCAAATGAAATGATGGCGATTGAAAGGATACAACTCATGTCAATCAAATATTTCATACATACTGTTGGCATTTTATTTATTTATTTATCTTTTCTTTTTTTTTTTAAAAACTTTTTCTACCATAAAATGGGTGTTTTGTGCTGTTTTCACAATCTTAAAAACCCGCCGAATGTGGGCAAAAGCAGCCCAAATTTCATCCACTCGCCCAATGCATTTTTTCCCCGCTTGGTGTAATCAAAAGTAGCCCAATTGGGTGGAAAACTGCCCAGTCTGGCAACATTTTTCATGGAGTGCATGGACACTTGGGTGTGTGCACACGTTTAATTTAAACAAAAGAGTAGAGTATAGATGATGAAAACTATAAATAATCACTCACAGGCTACAGTGCTAACATCTGGATAAATGTAGCGGTAAGTATTAAAAAAAAAACATTGTTTTTTTTTGTTTTTTTAAAATTTGCTTTAAGTTTGTGCAAATTGCTTTTTTACTGTTTATCAAATGTGCCTGAAAATAAGCTAATTTATTTACATGTCATATTGACTAAAACCGAATGCACGGTTAGCTAAAGTCAAAACAGAAACTATACTGCTGGAGGATACATGTAAAAGCCTACTGTATGTGGATCAGAGAAAGGTAAAATGGGTAAAAGCCATCCAACGTGCACATATGCCAAATCTCAGTACTCATACAGTAGTGTATTTTTGTGCAATTAATACACAAGCTGCCGGAGAAGTGTGTGTCATACTGTGGTTAGAGCCTTAACGCTAACCCACTTTTGGTTTTACCATTGTGTCAAAATGAAGGTATTGTATATTGCAGAAGATGAAGTGAAGTACAAAGTTCATATATGTTAGATTTTGAAGTCCAACTTAGGTTTCATCATGTAAAGAAGCAGATGTCTGGAAATGGCCATCACTGTTATTGAAAAAAAGGTGGAGGGTAGGCATACAAACATACTGTACATGTACGTATACACACACACATACACGCCACTGAGTGTTTACAGTTTGCGGTTTGCAAGAAAGCAGGCTGCAGAAAATTACAAATCAAAAGCATGTGCTGGTTATTCCTGAAGTGCGTTATGTTAAATCTTGTTCTCCACAACTGTGAATATGGTAAGATGACCTTAAAATGTATTCTAAGAAGCGTAGTTTGAGTCAGAATGACTCACGGTGAGAACACACGGCATCATGTAATTTTCAAATCTGAGTTAAACGTACCAACTCCTGCTGTACACAACAGCCCATAGATGTTTGTTTTTTTTGTTTTTCACTGTAGTCATCTTGAGCCAATCAAGACTGAATCAATATTCATCTACAGACAGTCAAAACAAGCAACTTGTTAAAAAAGACAGGCACAGACAATTGTAAAATCGCCGATGTTTTGAGCACAGGATATGATAGATTGCTGCTAAAAGTAAAATAAACTCTTGAAATGTTTTTTCCCCAAATCTAAAAAAAAAATAAAAAATAGTTTTTTTGGTGTCCATCTTGGGTCTGCAAGCCTTCAGATGAGTACCGTGCGCTCGACATGTACGTGCTTGATCTCTACTTTGCCTCTTGTATCACAACGGTCTGAGGCACAGGGAGAAAGGTCATCATCTCACGTGCATGCTAAGAACGATCTGAATTGAGGCGCAATCAAAGTCAACCAATGAGGTTGTTACCAGGGTCGAACATGTAGGATGGTGAGTCCTGAAGAATCGGGAGTTGGAAACACTGTTATTCTGTTTGAGCATTTATGCAGCTGGGCCATTCCAATGTAATCAGTTCAGATGACATTTTACCTCTGTGCGAGAACAGGGAAGAAGCCAATTTTAATCTGAGAAGGTAATTAGCTCGGCGACACGGTGGTGCGGTGGTTAGCACCGTTGCCCCATAGCAAGAAGGTCGCAGGTTTGACTCCCTTTCTATGTGGAGTTCGTATTCTGCTCTCACGGTGTCTGCGTGGGTTCTCTCTGGGTACTCCGGCTTCCTCTCACCTCCTAAAGCATGCTGAGGTTAATTGGCTACTCCAAATTGCCTGTAGGTGTGTGAGAGTGAGTGGTTGTATGTCCTTCACCCTGCAATGAGCTGGCGTCTCATCCAGGGTGTACCCTGCCGTTCGCCCATTGCCAGCTGGGATTGGCTCCAGCACGACTGCGACCCGGAATAAGCGGAACACAGTGAATGAAAGGTAATTAGGAGATCAAATGTGTTCTAATTATTACTGTGTGGTTAGCTGAAAGGTCAGGCCGTAAAGATCTTTCAGCAGCGTCAGTGAACACACACTTTTGTGAAAGCAAAAGAAAGTTCATAACATTATAAAAGCCAAAACAAGTTGCAAAATCCACTGACCGACAAAAGCACTGCAGCTGGAGTAAACATATTCTCCACAACAACTTCTTGTCATGCAAATGTGCAATTCAATTTTATTTGTACAGCAAAGAATAAGACATCACATTGCCTCAGTGGGCTTTACGATCTGTACAGTAAGTGACACCCTTTGTCGTAGACCCTTGATTCAAGTGAGTACCCCCCACTACTCCACCCCCTTTTCAACAAGGAAAAAAAAAGGAGGCTTGAACCTCAGGAAAAGCCCCAGAGGATCCCTATTCCAGGACAGAAAGGCATGCAGTAGATGCCGCATGTACAGAGATCACATCAAGAATTTACAGAATTGCAGAATAATATTTGATCCAACAACAATGGAGGTGTTGTCGAGCAGCACCACACCACACAACTCTCTCTCCGCTGTGTTGATTGGTTGACAGAACCATCACTTTCATGGGAAAAGGGGAATAAAGGACAAATAAAGGTTTACACATCTAATTGAAGAATATACCATGGCTCCCAGGATGCTTTTTGGAAGAAAAATGGAGAGAGCATAGAAATCTGGATGTTCTTTTTCTTCTTAGTAATGGCAGGCTACACTTGCACGACTGACCTGGCCGAACCCCGCCTACCAAGTAAGAGCTGAATTAGTGCTGTTGAACCTCTGTAACAGCATTTGTTTTTCTTCAAATTTGAACACCCTGAGCTCTGTCTGCCAGTGGGGGCAATTAAATGCTCTTAAGGAGCTGGCATCACACATGATGCACCACAATCACACTGTGGTTTAACAAATGCCATGGTAATTATTCTTGTAGGTATTCTTTCATTCTTTAGGAGTGCTAATATGCTGTTAAACCACATACCCTTAAAATGATTGTGAAGGTTATTACTTGTTGAGGGATTAACACCACAACGAGCAAACAAAAGAGGTTAGAACAAAATCTTGCGTTAAACATTTGATGGAAAAAGTGCGCCATGGTGTAATTAGGACATGTACTGGTGATGGGTGATGGAATGTCCATCACCCGTCTTGTTGTTGTTCAAAATACCTTAACAATATGCACAACATTTTCAGTATTCTGCTGCATCTCTTTCCTATTCATTCCTCTGTTTGCATTATATAAAAAAGGCATAAAAAAATTAATTTCTATTTAAGAGTGTCGTTAAGTCCTTTGTCTCTCATAAGGCCATGATATAAGTTTTGCAAATTCTCAAAAATTAGAATTAAAAATCCCTAATGGTATTTGATTCGATATCCTCATCTACATATATGGATGGTAATGCTGACGTGTCAGTTGCTCAATCGCTTCGTTACAAAACAAATTATCTTGGCCATGATGTTGTGAACCAACATTCACAGTCCACAGAGGAATTAATTGATTCCCTGACTTAAGCCAACCTTTGGTTGACATTTGCATTTGTGTAGTAAAATTACTCACCAGCTTTTTGACAGTTATACATTTTGACACTCTTTGCTGATCCTTCGATAGTCCAATACTTTAAGGTCACAGACTAAAAGGTTATTGCATGATCATTGTTTGAAGGTAACTTCCACCTTCAAAGTGCTGCAACTGTTGGAGAAATGCAATCTCCTGTTTTTTTTTTGTTTTTTTTATTATGTTATGTTTTTGTGTTGTCAGTTTCTCTGTCCGTCCATCCGTCCAATGTATGTACATAAATACATCTGTCTGTTTCTGTCCTTCCCATCATTTTGAACAGGATATCTCAGAGACTGCCTGGAGGGAAAGTCTTCGGATTTGGCACAAAATGTCAACTTAGGCTAAAAGGTGAACTGATTAGGACAAAATTTCACAAAAATGATAAAATGGCATTTTGTATCCAAAAGGTCAACAGTCACTGTGACATCTATAATTCTCATCAACACCTGATAGGAATTTCTCTAGATTTGGCACAAATGTCCACTCAAGCTCAAGGATGACCTGATTAGATTTTGGTGATCAGGGGTCAAAAGTCAAGGTCTCTGTGTCAAGGTCAAGGTCACAAAGCACATATTTGAGCATAACTCTGATTCTGATAACATTTCATACAAAGGTCAATTAGGATGACTTGATTAAGTCATGACATTTTTTGTTTTCTTAACACATTTGATAGAATTCATTCAAACATGTCACTGTTTACATTAAGACCAGACACAGATGTCAACTACAAGTTGACTGGTTCATGAAGGCATACAACCGTGAGGTGGTAATCCGAGTTCTCACAGGCATTAGCCCGCTAAAGTCCCACTCACCCTGCAAACTCGTAAAAACAGCTCGATGTTCTGATCAACCCAATGTGCACCTGCTGAGCAAAAAGCAGCCCACAGACAAAGTTAACACCCACATGGTGAACACATTGGAGCATATCAAATCAAATCATTTTTATTTATATAGCGCCAAATCACGACAGAAGTTATCTCATGGCACTTTACAAGAAGAGCAGGTCAAGATCGCACTCTTTAATTTACAGAAACCCAACAAATCCCCCAGGAGCAAGCACTGGGCGACGGCGGCAAGGAAAAACTCCCCTTTAACAGGCAGAAACCTTGAACAGAGCCTGGCTCGAGGTGGGTGGCCATCTGCTTTGACCGGTTGGGCTGACAGACAGAGAGAGAGAGAGAGCGAGAGAGAGAGAGAGAGAGACCAGTGCATCCTGGTCCCCCGGCAGCCTAGACCTATAGCAGCATAACTAGGAGCTGGTCCAAGGTGAGCCTGAGCCAGCCCTAACTACAAGCTCTGTCAAAAAGGAAAGTTTTAAGCCTACTCTTAAATGTAGAGAGGGTGTCTGCCCCCCTGACCAACGCTGGAAGATGGTTCCACAGGAGAGGAGCCTGATAACTGAAGGTTCTGCCTCCAAATCTACTGTTAGAGATTCTGGGAACCACAAGTAAGCCTGCATTCTGGGAGCGCAGTGTTCTAGTTGGGTAATATGGTTCAATTAGCTCCTTCGGATATGACGGTGCCAGACCATGAAGGGCTTTATAGGTAAGGAGAAGAATTTTGAATTCTATTCTGGATTTTATTGGCAGCCAGTGCAGAGAAGCCAATACTGGAGAAATGTGATCTCTTCTCCTGGTTCTTGTAAGAACATGTGCAGCAGCATTTTGGACCAATTGGAGAGTCTTAAGATAGTTGTTTGGGCAGCCTGATAGTAAAGAATTGCAGTAATCCAGCCTGGGAGTAACAAATGCATGGACTATTTTTTCTGCATCTTCTCCAGACAATATATGTCTGATTTTTGCAATATTTCGTAAGTGAAAAAAGCATTTTTTGAGATGTGTTTAATGTGGGAGTTAAAAGATAAATCTTGATCAAACATGACTCCCAGATTCCTTACAGTGTTGCTGGAGGCCAAGTTAATGCCATCGATAATAGCAATATCATTAGATAGTCTGTCTCTAAAGTGTTTACGGCCAAGAAAAAGAACTTCAGTTTTGTCTGAATTTATTAACAAAAATTTGCAAGACATTCATGTCTTTATGTCCGTAAGACACCCTGAAGTCTAGTTAGCTGATTGGATTCATGTGGTTTC
>CAAKHG010020297.1:11536-39014 GCA_901007715.1 Dactylopterus volitans
TACATGCAAAGAAGACGTGACACAGTCAGAGGTAGACAACATTACAGGGACACCGAAAGTGCGGGACTCTGAATGAGCCTCCCCGTCCCTCTGCAAAATGTAACAGGGTATGGAATGCTAACTTATTAAACAGTTACTCAATACATTCCAAACTGCTAGCCACCTGCCTATAACCTTGTCCCAATCCCACTCTAGGACCTCAATGGGAAGCGAAATAAGATTAAGAGTTTCAGTCCATAACAATAAAATTTCCAATCTGTGATGCCTTTTGAAACACGAAACTGCAACTCCTGAAATAATTTCACTGTTGTTTTTGTCCATGATAATCGTTTTCCTGAGAAAAAAAAAAGGATTTTAACAACAACAATAATTATATTTATGGGTAGAAATAATGAAATACGATTTTACCAAAAGGGTTGAGTCAAGGAAAACTGGACTGAGACAGGTCTCTTGATGAGTTTCTGTCTCATCTAAAAAGATCCAGTTGCTCTTTGCACAACACATTTGGATATACAATGTTTTACTGTCTGAAGATTCTCAGTCAAAGTTAAGATTTTGAATATCACCCAAAGAATTTTGAATGGCTCGTCATCAAAAGAGGCCCGTTTTTTTTGCATTGGTTTATAGCAGAGGTGTCAGACTGGTCCATGAAAGGGCCGTGTGGGTGCAGGTTTTCATTCCAACCACGCAGGAGCACACCTGACACAGCAAAGTAAAGAGAACTGATTGGTTGAGTGGAATCAGCAGCGTTTTTGCTCCTGCCAATCAGCTGTCTTCACTCAGCTGATTTGCTGTATCAGGTGTGCTCCTGCTTGGTTGGAATGAAAACCTGCACCCACACGGCCCTTTCATGGACCAGTTTGACACCTGTGGTTTATAGGCATATGAAGACATGAAGCAAATAAAAATCACATTAAAAAAAACTGGAAAAACAAACTTTTTTTTTTTACAGAGCAACAACTGTGAAAACACATTTCTGAGAGGACATCATATGACTAGCTTAAGAATATAAGCATCCATTGCTGACCTTTAACTCCAAAAGTGGGGCCCTGAGATGGCTGTCGGAGACAGGCAAAAGAGTTGAGCTTGAGGTGGGCAGACAAGGCTTGGACTAATCCGATGGCCACTGTGCTTTTACCTTCCCCAAGTGGTGTGGGAGTTATACTATAACAAGACAGACATAACAAAATTGGAATTTCTCATTTTAGATTATGTGACAAAATATGTGCACCATGTAAACCTAATTAATAAGTCTTTGTTGCATTAGTGAAGGCCTATAGACAATGAAATTATACACTTCAGCACAGGGAGAATTGATTGAAAAAATTCTTTAGGAAAAAAAAAAAGATTAATCATGAAGTAAAACTCACCCAGCAACAAGTACATATTTCCCATCGGGTTGTGTTTTGAGGCGATCCAACAGGGAGAGGCTGACCTTAGCTTTACTCCTGCCATAAGCTTCAAGCTCTTCATGCAACAGACCAATCTCCTCAGCTAGCTGAGCCACTGGCTTGGGCGTCTGGGCTCTAGAAATCTCTATGTCACTAACATAGGAAAAGAAAATGGATTTCATATCAATATACAGTTATTAGTTAAAGCATCAGACACGGAATATGTCTCTTAACCCAGCGTTAAGCGTATCAATTCTAGATTAGTATGGACAAGAAAGCACTCCTGTCAAATTCTCTATACCTTGGTACAGGTGTCAGGGGCTGAAGTTTGAGGCTACGCAGGCGCCACGGTTGGTACTCTTGTTCCTGGAACCTCCGGCTGATACTACGCACCACATTCTGGTCAACAAAAAGGATAAATGATGAAGACAAGAAAAGAAAAATGAGGGAAGGATATAGTACAAACTGGGACAACAGTCTGCCTCAGCAAGTGCTGGGAGATCAAAATGACACACCTGTATTCTGTGAGCTGCTGTGAGATGCCCCAACACAGACTCTGAAGACATCTCAGAGGCATCTAAATCTTTCCAATTAAAAAACAATAGCTTAGCCATTTCCAAAAAAAAAAAAACTGCCACTGATCATGTGTGGACAACCTTATGAATATTCAATATTGCACAATACCTGTCCCCAGATTTGGCTCACAACGGATGACAGTGGCGCTTGGCTTGAACCAGGTGCGTGGGACATCAATATTCCCTGCGCCTAATAGGACCACAGCATCAGCCTGCATCACCTGGGAGAGCAGAGTTAAAGTACTTAGTGTCTGTGTTTTATGCTTACAACAGTCATGAATGCCTGTCATAGCAAATCAATTCTGAGGAAATTCCGCAATAATGTAAAGCTAATTAAAATGGCTGTTGAAGTGCCAGCTCTTGGAGTCTCTGTATCATCAGTGACCACACGAGCAGACACTGACTCCATGTGGTCATTCACTGAAACTACAAATAACTGGATCTGCGTTGTGTGGAAAGGATACATTTCACACAACAAGCTGAAGTGGCCAAAATCCTGACTTTTTTTTGCTTCCAAGAGCCTCGGATCAGATTAGGGCCTCTTGCACAGGTGATCCTGAATCCAATCCATGTTGATTGCAAACTGGGTCTGAAAAGTCATGCGACTTTTATGTCAGTCTTAGTCTGCTTGGTTAAAATGAAAACCTGCACTCACTCATGGACCAGTTGCCCACCCCTGGCCTAGAGGAGTGTTCCTCACAATTCGTTGCTGTGGGGTCACTTGGTAAATGGTAAATACAAACATGCAAGGCATGTTTCTTATGGCTGTAACTGAATCAACAAAAAGGTAAAAGGTTCAATTACATGCCAACAGACACCTATCAAGTATATGTTTAGAGAAATAATGACAAAGGAGAGAAAAAGAATGAAAAATTGAAAACAGACTCTAGATTGTCCATCTTGCACACATACACAAACACATATACGCACTTGTCTTTGTAGGCTCTCAAAACTCCAATCACTTTTGAGGACCACCATTCCGCTTCTCTCAATCTGGCACTGCATTGCCACACCAAGGGGTCCCTCCCCTCCAATAAGCAACACCGTCTTCCCCTTTAAAGGAGCATCTGTCACAAAAAAAAATTAAAGTCAACGGCGGAAGATATGGACTCCATTTGGGCAGCACCAAACTAGCATGAACATCAGCTTCTGCTGTCAAGTCTACATGGTCTGTATTCAAAAGCTGATGATGTAGACTTGGAGCAGCATTGCATACTGAATGAGGTCTTTTAGAGCTTTGAGCAACACTGTTGCCACAATTACTGACTACAGTACCAATTTTCCAATAAAATGCCAATAAGCTTTATATTTGGAAATAGTCCACCCAATTCATTTCTTGAAGCTGAACAAGTGCTTAAAAATAACAAAAACAAACATCTTGCATGTTGATATTTGCATGACACATTTAAATTGCTCATTTGGGTCAAGGATACTGTGAATAAGTATGACCCATGTACAGCTGACCCATGACCCTCACCCTTGCTCCCCTGACTGTGTCTTAAATCGGTCACTAGTTTAGTGGGTCAGCAGAACGTCAGCCATTTGTCTCATCTTCTTCCGCTTATCTAGGTCCAGGTTGCGGGGGCAGCAGTGGCCTGCCTTCCGGTCCACATTGCACCAGACCCATATGGTTCCTCCGGCAGGTGGTGGGCCTGCTGGACAACGAACCCATGTCTCTGCCTCGGGCTGGACCTGACTGGACCCCGTTGGCGAAGGCCCGGCCGGCCTGGCCCTCCCTGACAGGCCTGGCTCCAAGGTAGGGCCCCGGTAAGTCTTTGGGCAGGGCATACTGGTCGTTTGGTGTTTTTCTTCCCATATGCGTCTTTATGGAACATTCTTTGTTTGATCCTTCACCCAAGATCAGCTCGCCATGAGACCCTACCAGGGGCTGCTGCCCTCAACAACATAGCTCCTGAGATCATTAGGACACTACACCCCAATAAGGTGATGGTCCACAGAGGGGTCAGCCATTTGTACTGCGCCATCTTTTGTAATTACTGACTTTTTCTGGATCTGCCTGAAACAAAAACTTACCATTTTTCACCAGCAGATCCACAACAGCGCTGACGAGGGGTGGCACAAAGCCTTTGCTCAGGTCTCCTTGCACCAGACGGCCTATATTCAAATACGATGCCCTAGAGCAAAATGATCATACAGAGACAATTTACTGGATTTGTTGTTAAAGAACCAATATCCTTTTTCGCTTTATAAGCTGTGATGGACTCAAAGGAGAAATTTCCTTTCAACCTGGGCTCTATTTTCCAATGTTTTCAGGTTGAAATGAATGATGGGAGCGTGGGCATTTCAATCTGTTCCTCACTGAGCGAGAATCCTATGACCGAAAACTGCAAAACAGCTGCAATCCAATCACCAGAGGCAATTCTCAATTGTAAAAAGTACATCCTCCGACAGTGCTTTTTTGCAGCGGACTGATCCAAGTCATTACTATAAATGTTTAACACGATGGGAAGTATTCCTTCGGGTCGCATTTCAGTTGGGAGTGAAAATGAAAGGAGGAGAGGATGCCACCAGTCAGTAGCAAAAAAAACCAAAAACATTTAACCCATTTCATGTTTCCCCCTGTAACATTAATACTGAACAGACTGAAATTATTTTTGCTCCATTGGCAAATAGGGGACCAGGTTGAAAGAAATACCTTCTTTAAAGGGCATGCAATCATAAAACTTTGATGAAATACCGCTTTAAAAATTATCCACTGTGTTTTGGCAGTGCTCAAAACTCATTCTAGAAACACATTTTTAAATGATTCCACCATCTGTTATTTGTCATTTTTATTCACAGAGGTGCTACAGTGTTAAAATTACTTGAATGCCTGTTAATCCTTGATATGTTGCATTAACAGTAGCTAATGCGAGCTCAAGTTGGTAAGCTGTTGGCTGTTAAGTGTGCTAATATTGAATGACTGAATCACTGTGGTAGAGGGTGGCGGATCAGAGGAAACTGTGGGAACAGGCTGCATTTGACTGAAAAGTAAAAGGTAACTAACCAGTTAAAATTCCAGTAATGGTGACAGCCCTATTTAATTTATGAAGGTAAATAGTTACAACTAGTGTACCTGGTGCATTGACAGCAAAACTTTCTCCCAACATTGCTGATAATCAGGTAAAAACCCATCAAGCAACTAAATAAAATGAACCCTCAAAAACAAAAGCACTGTATCTCAGAGTGTTTTACAGGACAAACTCAAATAGTTTGCGTGAATGTGCTTCAAATAAATGTCCTCCTCTGAATCAGCTCTGTTCAACATGAGGATTATAGAGGGTGCCTTTCTAATTTTCTCCTTCACGTGCTTGCTGAAAGCACAAAAAAAAAAAAAAAAGAAGACATTTTGCCCAGTCTTAATTCTTTGCAGCCTGTTCTCATTTGGACCCAATCTGATACATCACATTCGCAAATGCATTCATTTCTTTTGAGACATGCAAACACGCATCACTGAGGCTCTCTGCCTGCTCAAAAATGTCCACTGCTGAAACTCAAAAAAGGGACATACTCTGGGACATGACCATTCATTTTGATGACAATACACGTATACGTTGAAAAGAAGCCTTTGTAACCGTTTTGCATCACATCCCTATCTAACAATTTATGATGTTACACTTTATGGATAGAGATTGTTAGATAGACTAACTTTATTTAGCAGCAGAACTACAGTTAGCTTGTTAGCATTAGGGCCGCAACGATTAATCGATGACAAGTCGACTACTGAATTAATCGCCAACCATTTTGATAATCGACTAATCGTTTTGAGTCTTTAAGAAGAAGTCCAAATTCTGATTCTAGCTTCTTGCATATGAATATTTTTTAGTTTCTCTAGTCTATGACAGTAGATCTTTGGGTTGTGGGCTGCTGGTTTGAGGACGTCTTCTTGGGCTTTGGAGAGCAGTAATCAACATTTTTCACCATTTGATAAACCAAGAAACACAGACTGTTTTTATTTACTTTCTGTATTAGTAGCAGCAACAGCAAAATTGATTTAAAGATGTTTTCACTGCCTCTCTGTTGGGGGTGGTTATGATATCACTAAACCAGAGTTTTGCTTTTATTTTATGTATTTACATTTTTAGCTGTTGGTGCATCTCCAATAACTTCAAGCACTTAAATTGCAATAAAAACGGGATTGTTTTAAAGGGAAACCTGGTAGTTTTTTTTATTTTCAAAGCCTTTTCTATTCCATGTTTACTGCTGTTCTTCAACAAAGCAAAAGTATTTCTTACCCGATTAATAAATGGAATAACTGATAGAATACTTGATTACTAAAATAATCGATTGCTGCAGCCTTACACTAAAGTCCTGAATATGAGATACATCCACAAGAGACAGATCCAGAGTGTGATGGAAATAATCGTGATCAGTCGACTAATCTAAAAATAATCAATAGATTAGTCGACTACCAAAATGGTCGTTAGTTACAGCCCTAGTTAGCATTAGCATGGTACATTTCATATGCCTTGGAGTGTTTATCCTCTCCAACCCTTTCTCCCATTATACCACACTGACTTGCCTGTGAGAGCTCCAGAGCATACGCAAGGTATTTTACACTGGACTGCTCCAGCTACAAGGAAGACACCCGATGGTGTACAGTACACCATCGGGTCCAATCAAATCCCTCCAAACACTATGCCCACCTGCCCATGCCGTTTCTCTCAGAAAGACCTCAAGAGACAGAAGATTGATGCTTTCAAAATGTCATGCCAGCTAGACCTTAAGGACCTTAAGTGCTCTTTATATTTGTCTTCCAATATGAAAATGGAGAACTGTTTAAAATGCAACTACCCCATACAAGAGCCAATATGTTCGTGTCTGCCAGCTTTTACCCATCTATGTCCTTCTCAGGTTTCAGAATGCCGAGTACTCGACTGGTGAAGGAGGTGGAGGGAAGGTGCAGGTAGACGCCATGAACCGCAGGGTCTTCATTCAGCTTCAGCACCTCGTCAACAACCTATTTGCAAACACAAAGACACAGTAAACGCACAGAGAGCTGTGCACAATCTGCTGGAGCAATATATCGTGTAATTTACAAACCGCGAGTTCAATGTGCCTAACACACTCTCACGAACTGAGCAAAGATGGTGATCTTGCAGAAAGAAAGGCCAAAGAAAGGAAAAGTGTGTGAAAGTAGAGCACTAGATCAGTGGAACAGTGGAGTCTTCCAAAGAACCAAACTGCAATGTAAATAATCTATTGTTAGCTAAATTGCCTGAAGTGTTCTCCAGAGTTTCCTCTTTTATGCACTGGCGAAGCCTCCAGCTGGTTGCCGAGGGTTACAGTGGGAGGCTTTCTATTCCTCCGAGTTGAGAAATACTTAAATGAAACCAGCTCGTCACAAGTGACTAAAACAAATAGGAAGTCAAAGATTAGTCAGATATGATGGAATATTCAGTTATTGATACGTTTAAGTAATGTTCTGATGACTTCAGCTCGTTTTAGCCATCGACTACCTTAACACGTCTTGACATCATCCTGATCACAATTAAATAGCTAAGGGAGCAAACAGTGATTCATGCAATAACTTGTCAGGACAAGTTTATGAGGAAGTTTCACTTACTTCATCTTCACTGAAATCATTTGCCAGGCAAATCTGAATGATGTTCAGGCCAATCTGTGAACACACACGTACACACAGGAGATAATCAGCATCTGGGATTGTTGCATAGATCAGTGAAAAGGGGCGGGCAAAACAAAGCAGTCATTTTACAAGGAGGGATGAAGTTACCTTTCCTGCCATTTTTTTATTGATCTTCAGCATGCCGTCATCCTCCCCTGCCTTTGGAGGTTAAATAAAGAAGGTGAGAAAGAGAGACACAAACAACTCCAGAGACATAGGTCCAACGTCTATTGAGGCAAAGCTGTTATGAAGTCACTGTTCCTCCTATAAAAAGATTCATTCATTGGCTTGACACTGTATTCTCTCATCAAGAAGGCAACTCATAACAACAAGCAATTGTATATTCTTAAATGGAAATTACAAGTCACACAGTGCGTCTGCGTTGGCTTAAAATACCTGTATAATTGCAAACAGCGGCTGGATTGCTGGATTTCTCCTCTGCAGACCCACCATCGCCTCCTCGGTGCTCTGAGTCACTTCCCTACAAGACGGAATTGACTGCTCAGTAACGTTAGCTCAAGTAATCCAGGCCTACAATCATCATACATTTGACCACGGACCTAACAAAGACCAAAGGACCTCTAACTTTAAGCATATTTGAGGGCAGCATGCGGGGAAATGTGGCACAACCTAGTTGAAATAATGCCTCAAGCTGTATGACTCTGCACAATATTTCACCTGAGTTTGAGCACATTTCCCAGCAGGATACCACTGCAAGGATTCGTAAGCCAGAACCAGTCAGGTCAGCAAACGGATGCAACACAATCCCAGAGTAATTGGCAAAAACCAATAATTTAAAGACGATTCAACTTTTATGAACTATGAACCGTTTCACTTACAGAAATAATGAGAACCGGAGTGGCCAACAGATGAAAAGGACCAGAGACGGAGCAAATTAAAGAAACTCATAACCAATGCGACTTTGCAAATTTTGAAACAGACTATCCAATGAAACACTTAATTAGACTCAAATGTGGGGAGGGTGATGACCAGGTTTTTTTTTTCCGAAGACTAATCTACGTGTTTTTAAACACAGACATTACTCGTTAGAGATGAGAGTTGTGAATTAACCCCATTCACCCACACGCGGTTTTGGCTTCATTTCCTCATATTCGGATTCATCCTACCATCTTGTGTCTGGCAACGAACAGGCAAAGTTGCGTCAGCTGACTTGAGTCCCCCTGTGATGTCTAATGGACACGTGCGAACTGGTTATTAACGAACTGGCAACGCGCCAGTGAGACAGAAACCGACCGCCACCACGGGTCCAATTAACACTTTTTTTTTAAGAAAGATGCCCTTAAACTGCGCTTTTCGTTCAAATGCGACACAAAGAAAACGGATGTGTGTGTGTGTGTGTCCTTTAAAGGTTTTGTCGATACACATTTCCTTATTACCTCAAACAAGCGTCGAACTCCATCCCACCGTCCTTCGGTACCCCGGGGGAGACGGCTGGTTTCGCGCTGATCCCGCTGGTAGCTGCCGCGCTCGCTGCTCGGACGATTAATCGGCTATTAGCGGGACCAACCGGCGGGCATCTCCGCGACAGCCGGCTCACCCTGCTCCCAGGGCGGGCGTGATGCAGCCGCAGACTCCCACAAGCGCCGCGAATCATTGACAACCTCATGACTCTTTCTTGGAGACTCGAAAGCGACCGGTCCTGTGTGTGTGTTTTAATACCTCGCGCTGACCGGCTCTGAGTCCAACTTCCGAGGAGATCGAGAGGAAAGTTGTACCGAGCGTCCTGATGTAGGTGCGCTGCCTTCTAGTGCCGTCGGAAATTTGAAAGCTCGAACGTGAGTGACGTGAGAAAACGCTGAATGTGGAAAATCCCAGTGTACACGTAGACGTCACGAGGGTCCATTATGTGTCAGGGCGTTGGAGACTTTGTCCTTTTCACACATGCAAGTATTTTACAGAACTGCATATAGGCCTATTATTAATAACTGCACGTGTGTAGATTCTGGTCTACTTATAGAGCACTGTTGCGATATTATTATTATTATTATTGTTGTTGTTATTATTACTATTATTAATAATAGTAGTTGTAGTGGTGGGAGTGTTGTTGCTGTTGCGGTCGTTTAGTTTCCTGTAGCGTAAATCCGTACAACCCTGAACGCAGCATCACCTCAAGAGGAAAAATGCTCGCGGTTCCGCGCACGCGCGCACATGTGTCCTATTGGCACATTAACTCCAGACAGGTTGTCTGAGTTCAGAGTTTGGCTGCGAGTTCGTTGCTTTCGGACCTAAGTATGTGCCGATTTTACGAATTTATACTCTATATTTGTTCTCACCTCGAACAGGGAACATTCTGTAGAGAAAAGTGTTTGACACCAAAAAAAATGTATGATAATAAAAAATAGCCATTTATGCGCTGCTCTTCCGGAGTCATCTTTGGATTGCATCCTCCACCTCTGATGGAGATATATGTTTTCAAAAAAGTGACAAAGCCTGACGGAGCACGCAGCAAAGGACCCGAGTGTGTGTGCGTGTGTGTGTGTGTGTGTGGGGGGGGGGGGGATTAAGATAATTCAAATCAATTTAATATATTAGGCGCCATAACGCTTTCCATGCGGAGCAGGTGAAGGCAACGCGGTCTTTGACGACTCAAAGAAATAAACGTGTTTGGTTTTTACGTGATTGATTCATGTGATCTTTACATCAGCTTTGTAGCAGCTGTGCAAATATGAGGTCTTGGATTTTGGATTTTCATGCTGCACTGCAAGTTGTTTATGACTTAGATTGATACATTTTTAAAAAAAAATGTTAGGCCTGTTTATTGGAGGGTAAACCAAAAACAGGTTTACCAGATTATTTTATTTGCTTATTTATCTATATACAGTTGAACCAGATTATAGCCTGGTTCGCACCTGTAATCCCTAATGAAGGTTTGTCTTCTAAGTGCTATCTCAATCAGGGTTCGTTTGCGTTATCCGTGTTTCGACACTCGTGCCACGCACACGAACGCGCGCGCAGGCCACAAGCGAGAACCTGCGGGTGTGATCGGGGCGAGGCCGCGGGGGTCCTGCGCGGTCACGTCGCCTCCAACGCGGCCTTGGCTCTGTCTGCTGCTATCAGGATCGTCAGGTATCGTTGCCATCAAATCTCACACGGGAACACTTTGAGCCCGACCGCCGCCTCGTTTCTTGTTGACAACGCGAGCACTGCGTGACGAGGGCGACGCGTCCAGTCACGCATGTTTCTTCCGGCTTCTCCTCGCGAGCACGCGTGACGTGAGCGTCCCCGAAGAGGAGGGAAAGGACGCTCCTGAGATGCAGCGTCACCGCAAATAGACAAACCGACCGGCCTTCATTCCTGAGTCACATCATTCCTGCGGAACCTGCCCCCCGAACAAAACCAAAGATGAATGGCAGATTTAAGGTCTATAGGGAGCTGCGTTACGCACGCAAGGGGCCCATTGTTCCTCCCTGACAGATTCAGGCAGACGACTTCGTTAATGTAGGATGGTGCTACGGTGACACCACCTCCTCATATTAAAGCCAAACTTTTGATTTTTTTTTTGTGGTGATCAAAGCAAAAACAGGTAAGAAACTTTTACTTCATCGTGTAAATATTGTATGCAGCTGAGAAAACCAGGAGAGAAGAGAATGACTAGCCTGCCTGAAATGTGGCTCAACTTTGAGACATGAGGACTCAACTGAAGTAGCCAAAGGCAGGATTTTTTAATGTTACCCATCAGTTACAGATAACCTTGTTCATTCCCACAGCAAAGATTATTTCATAGTCTCTAACCCGATGACACTACGGACCCAAGTCAATATTTGTGACAGTGCCAATGCTAACAAGTCATCATCAATATATTGACTTCGGTACATGTATAAGGAATATTATGATCACACGGAGAGACAAACGACAAAGAGAGGCCTCAATCTGATACTTGGCAACATTTGGATCATTTGTCTTGTACTGATGGAAATGAGCCTCTCATTTCGCAGAGGACATGGGTGCCGATGAAATATACGTTGAACTGAGATTTATGTATCTGACGCACACAGTATCTGCTGAATATTCGATTGAAAGCTGTAATAATAAAATGTCTGGGCAAAGACTTTAATCAGATCACAAGTTCAAGGAACTTGTTTGGTGGGGAGCGACACCTTTTAACTATTCTCATGAGAACCTGTTAGGCTGGTGCAGAGTGCTGGGAGGGTTCAGTCTTAAGGAAGAAGGAAAAAAACATTTAAAAAGGTACGATTGTTTAGATGCGATGCTGTAAATTACACGTCCGTTTCCTGTTTGAGTTTTTGGAGTTCAAATTTGTGTCCTTTGACTTCGTCAGTGACTAAAGACGGTCTGGTCCAAAGGGTTCTGTGACTATATCAGCTCGTGTTGACATCTGCACCCTCTCTGTTCTCCAGCCCAACCATGAGGGACAGACTGAGCCACATGCAAGAAATGTCCAGCAGCCATGTGGAGCCCATGGAGTATGCCGAGTCCTCTGTTTCAGACACCTTCAGCAATGTGGACTTGGAGGAAGAATTGCCCCATGAGGCAATAGTGTTTGACAACAGCCCCGCGCTTGCAGAGGTCTTTTCCCAGTCACAAGATGTCCACAGAGAGATCCAGCTTATTCGTCTTGAGGTCAAAAGGCTCAGAGAGCAGAATTCTCGCATGCTCCAGGGCGTCACCACCATGAGCACCATCAAAAGGGACTCCAACGCTATCGGGGCTGATATTAAGGCTCGGGCTGAGGGAGTGCTGTCACGCCTGCGAGAAATGGATGGCGCGGCCCACAAGCTGGAGGAAGTTCATGGCTCCAATTCCCCAGTAACACGTATTGCCAGAACCCAGTACGCCTGCCTTAGCAATGGTTTCCGCGATGCCATGTTTGACTATAACGAGGTTGAGATGAGCCATCGGGACAACTGTAAGGCCCAGATCCAGAGGCAGATGGAGATAGTGGGACGTGAGGTGACGGGGGAGGAAGTGGAGGAGATGATCGAGACGGGTCAGTGGAACATCTTTAATGGCAATATTGTGGCTGAAGGTAAAACGGCTCGATCAGCTTTGTCGCAGATTGAGAAACGTCACCAGGAGCTGGTGGACTTGGAGACCCGCATCCAGGGAATCCATGATATTTTCCTGGACGTTGCAATGCTGGTGGAGGAGCAGGGCCCCATGCTGAACGCCATCCAAACCAACGTTCAGAAAACTGATGAAGGCATCCAGGATGCTCTTGTCAAACTTGGTAGGGCAAAGCGTCATGACAGAAACAACCCCTTCAAGAAGATGTTTTGTAGTTGCTTCCCATGTGTTGACTAATGACCCTAGAGTGCAGGACGTGGTTTAGGGATGGCAGAATAAACAGAAAAAGAATGCTGGGAAGTCCTCAGGACAGTAAACATTTTCTGAATATATTATTATTATTATTATTAAATCTTTATCATCATGGCCTGCAAAGGTATTAAAATGAAACATTTTCTTCGGTAAATTGTGTCAAGATTGAGAGCCAAGAGTGCTCGGGCAATCATTTTTAAGTATTCCATTCATGTCAGTGGGTTAAATTCAGGGTTTGGGAGGGGCATCTCAAACTAGAATTCATACTGCCCACGGCATCATCGTACTTTAAGCCTGCAGTTTCCACAGGGGAAAGGGGTTTACCAAACAACACAAAGAAAGGATTTTCACACTTTCTCATACAATTCCACAGAATGATTTCAGTGATAAAGACATTTGTTTGTGCTTGACTGTCAAAAAACATCAGTCTGAATCAGAGATTTTTGCTCTTATTTCCCTTATTCGACCAGGTAACTGCTCCATTTGTCATTTGCACTGGCAAAAACAGACACGGTCATTAATGGGTGACATGAGTCTGTAGGATAGAGTTTTAGAAGTCAAGCATGCTAATTGTAATGGAAAATTTTCTTGTATTTCTGTACATATAACTTATGAAAGTTTGGGGCTTATCGCAACAAGCTTCTTTGTTCGTCACAAATTATGGACATTTTGAAAATCTCCCATTAATTCCTCACTCCCGTTAATTCCTCAGGGGCAGCAGTTTTGCTAGTATTTATTGTCTGTGACAGGAGTCATGTTACTATTCACTTCTATTTTATGACACTTTTCTGTTGTCTGCTTCTGTGGTGTATTGTCTGTTATATAAATGGCATTAAAATACAGTACAAGTGTGGCTTTATTTTTTGTTTACACATAAAATCTACAATTACAAACACATGTCAAGATTCAGTATCTATCAACAAATGTTCAACGTATACAACATGCATCCTAAATGTTTGGGGTAAATTACAGCCATGACACAATATAAATACAGATGTGTTAAATTCTGCTCTGCAACCATTTGGGCTTCGCTCACCCCAAAATTGCTTAACACTTGCCCTTTGATGAATTTCGCAAAAAAAAAAAAAAAAAAAGGTCATATTCACTTGAGTCTTTTGCTTCCTGAAGTAAACAATCCAAACCAAAGATATGCGTCTCCTTTTAAGGAAGAACTGTATTGTTGGAGTGGGAAGGCCCATGTGTGTCACCTGGGGAGGGCTGGAAGTTCACGCTGACGATGCGGCAGACGAGCCCCTTCCTTAGGCAGGGGAAGTTCCTTGGACTAAAGACACATCGAAGACGGTTTACTTTTTCTTGTATTGAGCGATCCAGTCAGGAGAGGTAAGATCATCTCATGTGGCGTTTTTGGTTGTATTTGGATTCCATATAGGCTCTACTTGTGCCAGAAGCACTGGGAAACAAGTGGATAATTGATTTCCTAGCTACATAATTAGTGCACATTGCAGTTTGGTGCAGGTTCTCAATTGACCACAGCTGGATAAATAAAGGTTGAATAAACAAGTCAAATCTAATGGATGATAAAAACAGTGCATTTATATTATATGTGAACCAGTTTATTTGAAAAAAAAATGCATCTAGAACTTTGCAAAAGTAGTTTCCGTAGTTTCTGTATTATGTTTTAAAAATATACACAAGTATGCAGGAAAAAGTTTAACACATAGTTGGGATGAGAAATGAGCGGCATAGGAGCCACATGAAGTCGCGTGATCTTTTACCCATATTCTCAAAGGAAACGTCTGTCTTTGAAGACGTGTCTTCCTCGTTCCTGCTTAAATGGAGACATTCCAGAGAGCCACTGACATGGTTTGTCACACAAGCTGCTGCACATGAACTTTGAGTAGTCATCATATCTAATGCATTTGAGTGTCAGTGCAACTCACCTATGAATGTGCTCATGCAAGCACCCACTGGAGCATATTTTGAATGTTTAATGTCATATGCACCATGTTTTTGTCTACTTTAATGGGAAGTATTGCATTTGGGCGGGGGGGAGGCAGTAAAATGTAGCTGAAACTATATTTTCGACACTGCTGTCCATCAGAACAAAAGCTACATACTAACCATCTTGTGTCTCTCAGGTAGAATGCGGGACATGTTGGAGATGCTGCAGACCATCAGCGAGGAGCAGCAGGAATACAAGCCAGGGCTTTATGGGCCAGTGGAACGTGGAGACAACGGAACTCTGTCTCAAGAGGCTGTTGTGTTTGAGAACTCCACGGACATCCACGGCATCCTGAGGGAAGCCCACTCCATACGCCAGGAGATCTCCGTGCTCCACTTGGAGGTGGAGCGTCTCAGCGGCCACAATGAGCGCTTCGGCACCTCGGTGCGCCGCCTCACCTTGCTCAAAAAAGACTCCGAAACGATTGCCAGGGGGATCCGGCAACGCGGGGAGGCCGTGCACACTCGCCTCCGGGCTCTGGGCGCGGAGAGCAGCCGGGTGCAGGAGGAGGAAGGTCCGAACTCCGCCGTCAGCCGCATCGCCTGCGTTCAGTATAACGCGCTCATCCACGCCTTCCACGCCGCCATGAGTGGCTACCACCGGGCGGAGGAGATGCAGAGGAGCATGTGTCGGGGCCGAATCCAGAGGCAAGCTTCCATAATGGGGGCAGAAATTACCGACGAACAACTGGACGCGCTGGCAGACAGGGGCGGGGAGGGCTGGGATCAGCTGTGCCGGAGCTTGCAGACCCAAGGTGCTCGTTCATCCCGCTGGGCGCTGGGTGAGATAAGAGGGAGACACAAGGAGCTACTGGAGCTGGAGTCCAGGCTGAGGGAGGTCCATGACCTGTTCCTGCAAATGGCCATGCTGGTGGAGGAGCAGGGGTCCATGCTCAATAATATTGAGGCTAACGTACGCAGCACTGAGGATTATGTGGAAAATATCAACGTCCACATCAAGAAGGCCCTGCAGTACAGGAGGAAGAATCCTTTTCGGCAGTGTTGCCCTTGTTTACCCTGTTGGAAATATAACCAAACATTTTAGGAATCTCTTTTTTTTTAGGACACAATCTTAATGGAAATCAATATTGCTAAAAAGAAACTTGAGGTAACATTCTTTCAAACTGAAATAGAAGATACAGGGGGACATGAGAGGAAATGTCACAGAAACAGCTTTGTCCCTAAAAGGTGCTATGTATCTCTTTAGCTGATGTGTCATGCGTTAAATTTTTTAAAAAGTTAGGGGTTTACACCTGTCTGAACATTTTTATGTGCACTAAAATCACTTATTTGCACAGCAGAACTTATCTAGTCCAAAAGATCCAGGTGAATGAGAGATACTGATGCTTTGTTAATAAGGCTGAAATAATTTACATTTTAAACACTAAAAATAAACATTTGACAAATGTTCTATGATTTGTCCAGGGAAGAACATTAGTCGGGGAAGGGTGTGCATGAGAGGAGCACTTATGTTCAGAAATGTCAAGGACATGAAGTCATGATGGTGTTAAAAAGTGGTTAAGATAGATGAAGACTCCACTAATGGCAGTAAATGAGATTCATTTAGAATACTTGCAGCTATGCAGATCAATGGCAAACTACTAAAAATAGCATTTCCCGAAAATATAAGTGATTGCTGAAATTCTGAAGCAATACATAAAGGGTAGAAAATGCTCAAATGAGACATAATTGTCCTTTGTAGTGAATATTCTTAAATTATGCAAAATATTAAACTTATTGTACTTCCTCTATGAGTCTGTTTTTTTTTGCTGGCTAACTACTTCTGCGCACCTAAAGCTACAGACACATTTGCCAAAATGTCCAGCTTTTGAAGGACAGTCAGTCTTCCATCAAAACGTTTTAACAACCCATGAACAATATTAAGCTTTTTTCTAAAACTGTGCCATTATATGAATGAAGGACACATTTTGGCTCTGATACCTTATCATGGCAAACATGCTTGACAGACTGTGTGATGTCATACACTGTGATATCTGACACCACAGTATTATGTCATCTCTAGAGACTTTGGGAGCATCGTGGCAATTAATTCAGTTCAACTATTTTTAGACTTCATTCATGATGGTATCAAGGCAGACTATATCGATGTTTTCTGCTTTAAAATAACAACATTGTGCTTTCTTAAGATTTAGAGCTGCTGAGTTAAACTAGAACGAGCAGTGCGGCTGCCCGGCGCTTAAGAGTGGAAAAAGACAACAAAAAGTCAACTGATCCAGTGAAATCAGAACGCCTCCTTGTAACATTGGTGCCTTTGCTGAGAATGTCAGGAAAGAGTGAGAAGAATGTCAGACATGACCAATGATGAGTTAATGAATGTATTCATTTTAGTGATATTTGGGTTAATGTGATAATGGGTTGATTTATTTCTGTTAATATAACAATAAAAATCTGACAAAGTATAAATGAGTATAAATATACTGAAAGATGAATAATCAGTTCACGTATATCTTTGTTTCTTAAAAGATTATCAACCTGATTACTCGCCAACCTGACTGCCATATTACCATTTTAACATTTAGGGTGTGTTCGTGTGTTTTTGTGTATGAAAAGTGCTATATAAGTAAAATTTGATTTATTGATTTGCTCCGCTTTGTCAACCCAATTAAAGGGAAATGGATTGTATTAGAACATAACTTCAAGGTGGAAGAGACCTGAAAATGGAAATAAAGAGGATCATTTAATCATATCCCGGCCATTTTCAAGTTTGTGCAGGGGCTGGGTATTTCAGCGGGACATTATATTTTTGCACATTAAAACTAATGTGTCATTATTCCCGCAGACTAGAGTAAAAGCAAGGAAAGACACTGGAAGGAAGAAAGGGGAGGTAGTCAAATTTATTTACAATCCAGATGTGTCACGTCGTCTGATCCAGGCAGGTGTTTTCTGAAGCTGCCGTTTGAGCTCATAAAGAGGTGGCGGACGGTTTGAGAAGTCTAAAACGTCAACAGACGATAATAAATCTACGTAGAAAAGGGCATAATTAAATTCCCGTATACATATTTTACAGAAAAGGACGATGTGGAGAAATGAATGATGATCGTACGTGTTTGCCCTCATCAGGCAAGCAGACAAACATCCGGAAGTAGCCGTTTATTAGTTGCCAGGTTTCCACACAGTCCATCTGGTGACTTCACTTTCATGAGCTCAGGACTGACTCCTTCGCTTCGAGTCCCCTTCTTAAGCGTTCTACGGCCGCAGTGCGTTGCAATAATATATTTGATTACGTAGCCTATATCCTATGGTAATTGCCGAATTGCGCAGCTTTCCACCAGTTAGCACATGCTAACGCCACAAGCTGCTTGCAGGTTGTTTGTTGTTCAGTGGGAATGGTGTGTTGAGCAGGAACTCGCGCAGTAACCGTAAACTGCTACACTGATAAACGCCATTTATGCTTTTTTTCCCACATGTAACCCTGTACATCTTATACAGCATAACGTGATATTGACTGTGTTCGAAATCACCCCTTCACTCACTCACATCCACTACATCGTGAACCATAGACATATACAGAGTAGACGCCGCGTCGGCTGCTCGGGGCCGAGAAATGCGGCCGCCATCTTGAGACGGGCGATCTCCTCCTCCTACTCATAGACACATAAAGAGACTCTATAAAAAGAAACGAAACGAAAAAGATGCCAGAGCAGTGTGCAGCATATTCCTGTTCCTATCAGCGGAGCGTCGGAAGCAGGGCTGTGGGGATTGTGATTTAGGAGAGTCCACACAAAAGGTGTGTGATTTAGGAGAGTTCACACAAAAACATTTTACAAAGGGGCTCAAGCTTATTTTCTTCCTTCAATTGTTTTAGCGAGTAACGAGAACATCAGTAGAAATGTAGTGGAGTAAAAAGTACAATTGTCCTTCAGATGTAGTGGAGTGAAAGTAAAAGTATCCCCCCAAAATAATACTCAAAGTACAGATACGAAAAAAATGTACTTAAGTACAGTACTCAAGTAAATTTGTTATACCAGTAATATTAGTTTTATTTCTACACACATGCTTGTGTCCGTTGTAATCTAAGTCGCTGTTATGGAAAATGACTTATAAAGTCTCAGTTCATGGCCGGGTGAACAAACACCGGCACTAAACATCGCCTAGCTGGCTGGCTACGATTCCACTGGTGTACACAAAATACAGAACAGTAATATTCTATTCGCAAAATACAATCAATACTAATGTTCAATCTTACTTGTTGAAGGTAATCCCCACAGCCCTGCTTTCGACGCTCCGCTGATAGGAACAGGAATATGCTGCACACTGCTCCGGCATCTTTTTCGTTTCTTTTTTATAAAGAGTCTCTTTATGTGTCTGAGTAGAATGAGGAGATCGCCCGTCTCAAGATGGCGGCCGCGTTTCTCGGTCCCCAGCAGCCGACGCGGCGTCTACTCTTTATATGTCTATGGTGTACATCGCTTGTTCACTCAATTTTGCGGTGCATTGTGGGTATTTTGTCGTCCACTATATAGTAGATGAAATCATAGACATATAACATCTCTATGTCTATGGATGAAATCATCCGCGGAGAATTTGAACAACACTACAAAATGGCGTATTCACTATATAGTGCACTACGTGCGTGATAGTGGGTGATTTCGAACACAGGCAGCTTTGAGTAACGTCTTAACGACGAAGCAGCGCGATATTAGCGTGTTCACGCAAGTCTCGACTCAAGCAACTTCGCTCGGCGCTAACATGCCCCCCCAGCATCCTAGCTTTATATGTGAGGCATTGCTGAAATGGAGCGTAACAATAGTCAGATGGTCTCAGAAATACGAAACATACGACACTCTGCTTTCTCGTAGAAATTATTATTCAGGGTTGTGGCGATAAAAGGTGTACTTACCAGGATGGCCGAGTGGTTAAGGCGTTGGACTTAAGATCCAATGGACATATGTCCGCGTGGGTTCGAACCCCACTCCTGGTATAAAGCATTTTGCTGCTTGTGTGTTACAGGAATTCATTCTCGCCCCGAATGAAACACTAATTCCGAAATGTAACAACTGTGCACGTCATAAGCCCCAAATCTGCCGCCGTTACAGTGATCGAAGTGCAAACTGGCGGCTGGTGCATTTTTTCGGGAGGTCTGCAGGCGACCAACAACCAAACAAACAAGCGCTTAAGCGTCAATACCAGTATAATCGGATAAAGTAAAAAAAAAAAGTCTTTCTGTATGCACTGAGCTGAGCGAACACTCGTCTATAGTGTAGATAAGTTAAAGTATCGTTTATTTTTTCCAACCCAAAGAAATTTCAATTTTTTTTTACACCAAACAACAACAGAACAACCCTGAACACACACCAAGTCTCCTTACTGTAGCAGCTACTTGAAAACGTGCGTGGAACCTGTCATCCTCCGTCTCTTCTGATTAAGATGTCCTGCGCGTCCAGGTTCTTTAAGTCTGAGCTTCTGACACGAAAGACACTAAGAGTAACTTGATATTGATATCTACGGAAACCGAGAAGGGCCATACATTCATCCGTTATATTTTCTTAGTTTTCCCTTGATATCGAGTTAATTTCGTCTGTTTTCTCGAGATAACGAGATAATTAATTCGAGATCTCGAGAAAACAAAACTAAATAAATCACTGCAGGAAACGTCATTCGAATGCATGGATGCGAATCAGCGCCTCCACGTCCGAGGCCATGGCCAGGGTAGATTGCCCTCTCCGGGTTGGAGAGGAGGTCCTGCCTCAGGTGGAGGAGGTCAAGTATCTCGGGATCTTGTTCACGAGTGAGGGACGGATGGAGCGGGAGGTCGACAGGAGGATCGGAGCGACGCCAGCAGCGATGCGGGCGCTTAACCGGTCTGTCGTGGTGAAGATTTACCGGCGGATCTACATTCCAACCCTCACCTGTGGTCATGAGCTTTCGGTAATGACCGAAAGAACGAGATCGCGAATACAAGTGGCCGAAATGAGTTTCCTCCGCAGGGTGGCCGGGCTCAGCCTTAGAGATGAGGGTGAGGAGCTCGGACATCCGGGAGGCGCTAGGAGTCGAGCCGCTGCTCCTCCACGTCGAGAGGAGCCAGCTGAGGTGGCTCGGGCATCTGGTCAGGATGCCTTCTGGACGCCTCCCGTTAGAGGTGTTCCAGACATGTCCCACCGGGAGGAGGCCTCGTGGCCGACCCAGGACCAGGTGGAGGGATTATATCTCCCGCCTGGCCTGGGAACGCCTGGGGGTCCCTCCGGTGGAGCTGGTGGGAGTGGCTGGGGCGAGGGCCGTCTGGGCTTCCCTCCTGAAGCTGCTGCCCCCGCGACCCGGACCCGGACTCGGTAGACGAGTACGAGTACGAGGAAACGTCATTCAGTGAGGCAATGACGCCGGAGCAGGAGCACATTTATCACCGCATCGTATATCTTTTCAATCAGGGCCTCACGCAGGCTGAAGTAGCATCATGCCTCGCTGTTACAGATAATATTCACATCAGTGTGCGTCATTTAAAGAGACGGCCAGCGAGGCTTCAGCTTCAGGGAATCGTGTGCGATGGAAAGGCCCCTCATGTTATGTTTGTTATCTTGATATCTCGAATTAATTACCTCGTTATCTTGGGGAAACAAAGTTTTGTTTTCTCGAGATCTCGAGATAATTAACTCGTTATCATGGGAAAACAGAGGAAATATAATATATGAATGTATGGCCCTTCTCGGCTTCCGTAGATATCTAATTCTGATTGTGAAATTCTCCATCTATACATCCAAGTGGAGGAAAGTTAAACTTCTTTCTTCTGTGTTTGTAGAGGATTTTGTGTTGGAGATCTGATAATATTTGAGAACCCCGAGTGGATATTATTTATTTATTTACTTATTTAGGTTAATTGTAACTTTATGTATTTTTAGTACTTCCTCTCCTTAGTCCTTTGATGTTTGGAAATACTTAATTTTCAATTTTTAATTTTTGTCACCTCCTGACCTGGATCTGAGATCCATGAGATCCATGTCAGAGCCATAGACTGCATAAATGATGGACAGAGCCTGCGTGACGTTACCCATTGTTTTTTATTTGTTTTTTTGTATTTTATTCAGTCATCGTCATAGGAACATACACCGACTCCACAACAACGATACTAATGATCTGTACAAACATTTTTTTTGCGAAATAATTGTATGATGTACAGCTGAAAAGGTACATGCTGAAGCATAATGCTTATACTTGCCTATCCTACATAAAATCCTAAATTATGCTACCCACAAAACATCATTACACATTCGTACATTTAAGTCAGCATCATTCTGAAATCTAACCCCAACAACAGAAATACATTTCCTTTTAATCCCCCTTTTTTGGGGACGTACACTGTATAAAAGATGGACTGAGCCAGCGTGACGTCATGTATTGGTTTGCGGCCATAGACTATAAAACATGGACGTTTAACATTGGACTTGTTTAGCGCTTTCATTTAACCACCCCCCTGGCTAATCTTATTTTGTTTGTTGACTTTTATGTATTAACAACTGTTTTGTTCGGTTATCTGTTGTATATATCTTTTAAATGAATGAATATGAATGAATGAATATTCTAATTTAGAGTAGCCAATTAACCTCAACATGCTCAACAAGGACAAACTACTTTTAGATATTGGCGCCCGATCTGCCTACTTAATAATGATTATAAAATAATGGCTCTTTTATTTGCCAGGAGATTAAAGTCAGTTTTGGACTCTCTCATTGAAGACACACAATCGGGGTTAATGAATAAGAGACGTATAGCTAATGTTTTAGATATTCTAGATTATCCAGAGTTGGTGGACGATGGTGGGCTCATGCTTTTTGTAGATTTCTACAAAGCATTTGACACTGTTGAACATCCATTCATTCTACAGCCCCTTAAGAAAGTTGGCTTTGCAGATTATTTTTTCTCAGCTATAAAAAGTCTTTACTACAACAGCCATAGCTCAATTAAACTAACAGGTGGTATGTCTCCCAGATTTAACGTTTCCAGAGGCATCAGACATGGGTGCCCGGCCTCACCGTACCTCTTCCTCCTGGTGGCTCAGCTTTTAGCTGATCATATCAAATCAAGCGAGTTATGTGACATCAGTTTGTTAGCTAGGGAGCTTACCGTTACTCAGCTGGCAGACGACATGACACTCTTTCTAAAAGATGAAAACCAAGTCTCTATTGCTATAAGTACGATAAATGATTTTTCCAAGGCCTCTGGTCTAAGTCTGAATCTCAATAAGTGTTAATTTATGCCCATTAAGTAATGGTCAAAATCTTCCATCTGTAGTATCCCAATCAAAAATGAAATTGTTTATTTATGTATTTCAATTACCAAAGACCAACGAAAAAGAACTTCAAGGAATCTCAATCCTATTATTCAAAAAACGAAAAAGAAGCTGAACCAGTGGCTACTGCAGGATCGCTCTCTCAGAGGTAGAGTTCTACTCTCGAAGGTGGAAGGTATATCACGCTTAACACGTGCATCTCTTTCTCTGTGTTTGGACAACAAATCTATTACTGAGATTGATAAACTACTTTTCAACTTTTTGTGGAAAAATAGAACTCACCATGTGATGAAATCTGTTGTAACAAACGACTATGAAAAAGGTGGACTAAACTTTCTTGATTTCTGTTCTTTAAACAACACATTTGAGATAAACTGGATAAAACATTAAAAAAAAAACCCTAACTCTTTATGGAATGCCATACCTTTCTATATCATGTCAAAAAAGGTGGGTTAATTTTTTTCTTAACCTGTAACTACAACATTGAAGAAATCCTGATAAAAATGTCATCCTTTCACCGCCAGGCCTTTCTTTCATGGTCTCTGATTTTCACTCTGATTTTCTGCACAACTGTTATATATGGAACAACAAGGACATATCATTTAAACATTATTCATGTTGCTCAGTTATTTAACAGATTTGGTCATCTCTTCTCCTACAATTACTACAATATTCCTGTGTCACCTGAGGATTACGCAAAAGTCTTCAGAGCTATCTCTTCGGGTATTTGCATGTTATTTAGATCACCCAGAATGGAAACCAATCAGTTATCCCTATTCTCTGTGACTGATACTTCAGTTGGTAAGATTTTCTTATCATGCAACCATGGCAAGAACAATAAACTCATTAGATCCCTGTTGAAGAGAGATGTTGCTACTGTTCCGTATGTGATTTCATACTGGAATGGATACTTGGAAAACATAGACTGGAAGAAGGTCTGGCTTTTACCCAACCGATACCTATTGACCAACAAAGTAAGAGAGATTTCGTACAAATTGATCCATAGATTTAACCCCTCAAATATAGAACAATATATATAGAGTATATTGTCAGAAGGTTAAAAAAAGACATTGATTTGAATTGCACTTTCTGTTCTCTGAATGTTGAAACTGTTACTCATTTGTTTTGGTACTGCCCCTTTGTCAGGAAATTTTGGGTTGATGTTTGTGATTTTATTGCCAACAATGTTGAAACATTTATGAAACATTTATGATTAATCTCATCATTATCTTAGCTAAGTTTCACATTCACAAATGTAAATCTATGTATAGGAAAACCTCTTTCATTGCTTTTCACTGTGAAGTCAAGCATTATGTTGATCCCTTAAAGTTCTCTCTTAATCAGAAGGCAATCAAAACCATAACTATCTGTAAAAGAAATTGGCATATTCTTGTAACTCTAATCCCCCCGGCTTGTTTTTAGTTTTTGCTTTACTTTGTTTTTATTTTTTTCAATTTCTACCATCTTTCAAAGAAATGCTATTTTTGTACACTTTGCAAAGAACGAATAAAGTTATTAAAAAAAATAAATTTGAAGCCTCGAGTTTGTCTTCATGGACAGTGCCATATTGGATTTACTCCCCTCCTCTCTGCTGCCCCCTGTGGTTGGTGAAGGTAAATCAGCAGCCCGCTGTCCGTGAGGCTGCGATCGCCTTTATTGAAGGGAGCGAACTGCGCATGTGCACATTAAAATTGGAGTCAATAGGCGGTTTGGCTTGGTGGCAGCTTCTCAGCGCCCAAGCCAGAAATACGGCTTCTTTCAGTAACTTTTAGACAACTAATAAACGTATAGACCGTTTTTAATTTACACTGTATTTCGGGTTTAAACATCTTATTCACGTACTATATGGTATTTACATTGCTCAACAACAACCACAAAAAAGACATGTTTTAATTTATAGTCTTATTCACTGAAGATTATGTGTGACAGAGGGATAAGGGGAGTGGTGAGGTCTCTATTGACCAGCAACCAGTGCTGCTGTGTAATGTGAGACACCTGATAACATTGGTCTTTTAGTAGTTTCTTAGTTTTCCAATATTTGTATTTATGTATTGACGCCCAGCAACTGATGATCTTTTTATCATTTGGGAGTAGTTGCACCATTAGCACAGAAGAGGGCCCTCTAGCTCTTTGAGTCCGGGTACTTTTAGTTTTATGGCTGGTGTCCAGCTTTGGCCCTGTGAAGGCTCCTGGACTCTAACCCCTATAATTTCACTGCAAGGGCGATGCCTTGGATCATGGATATGCAGTCAGCTTCATCTGACACAGGAAAACTTTAAAGAACATTTCTGTACCTCCTCCTAAGTATTGCTCAAAGAATGTTGCAGTTGGGAAAATCTGCCCTTCTTGACTTGTTGAACTTAAATATATGCTGCAGCGTTCACACATATAAATTAGTGTGAGTGTGCGTCCTATATGGCAGTTTTCTCGAGTCTATTTTTTCATTGAAATCTCAGGAGTGACAAACGGCATTGGAATTGATTGATGATCCATGGTTGCATATTTGTGAACGTGACGGTGACACTTCTGGCTTGTCCCCCTCGCTCCCTGAGCACACAACCATGCTACTCGATAGGTGTTCCTGGCCTCATTTGTGAAACTGAGCCTCTTCACTGAGCGGTGTGAGGAAGCATCCACAAAAGAAGTCTGACAACTGAGAAGAGGGAGGGAGAAGGACGAGGCCTTACAATATAAGATCCACATCTCTGCATCCCCCAAGTCACCGACACGCCACAGGCCTTCATGTATTATTGAGTCGCCTGAGGTCCTGGAAAAAAAGTTGTTGCTTTGCAGGCCAGCACATCACTGCGTGATAAAATGAAATCTGAGACGTGTTTGCGGAAAGTATTTCTGATGATGATGTACATTTTTGTACTTTAAAAAAAAAAATGTTTGTAATGTCAGTTATGTGTGTCATGTCCTTAACTTTCAAAAAGATGGCAGTTTACAGATCTAGATTTTTTTTTAAATGTCTGTAGTCATTGGTAAATGTAAACAAATCATGCTCAGTCAATAAAGCTGTCAGTGCGTGTTTCTCTTATGCTAATATTCAGTAATAATAATCCTGTAATATATGCTAAATCTTCTTAACGAGCCTGTTTTGCTGCCTGTTGTAAGCTTGTGCTGCTCAAGGTAAATATGCTGACTGCTTGAGTATTTTTACAACAGTAAGATTATGAATGCCATGGAGTAGGCCTCGTCATTGCTTCCTTTGTTTGCTAATTAAATGGTTAACAGTGCACACATATTCCAGATATCTTTGATTAAATGACATGGAGAAAAAAAAGTACATTTAGGCTGCTTGAAAATGGAAAAGTACAACTGAGTACCCCCCCCACCCCCAAAGTTCTGTGTTTCTCGAGGGAATCACTGGTTTCGTTGGTGTTGCGTCACGTGACGCCCACCGCGCCATGTTTCTATCTCGACTCGGTGTCGGGAAAACTTTTACAGCCACAGTGAAAAATCTCGAGTCACCCAAAGTAAAACACTTTGCTTCCTCTCAGTTCTTTCAAAATAAATCCAGTTGCCCGCCACGGACAACCGACGAGTTGCCAACTAGCGTGTGAAGTAGTCTTAAACTGTTTGGACTATTTTGACTGAGATTGTGTGCTTTGATGGTGTCGATATTTATCCAATTAATTTATTTCAAACCGGTTTTAAAATGCACACATTTAGATCTGGATAATCCGCTTTTAGTGGGTCATATCAGCAAACCCGGCAGGCTCAATGTGTCATTTATTTTTTTTTTAAATGTCATACTCTGGAGCGGTAGCTCGGGTAACATTGGCTTTGCCGTGGCAGGTTACCTGAGTTGTCACGGCGCCACTCTATTATTTTGAAGTACGTATGCTAGGGTTTCCGTTTTCTCTATCGTGAGCTGGCTAGCTTCATGAAACTCGTTGTTGCCAGAAGGGAGAAGCAGTCAAATAAGCATCAGGAACAAAGTTGTGGGACGTTTGAGTCCTCAGCCCCGCTGTATGCACCGATAAAAATGAATTAATGATACCTTCGCCTCTTCAGAGACAGTCTGCTGGGAGCGTCCACGACTTCGACAGCCTCAACTTTGCTTTGTGTTGCTAAAAGCCTTCTCTTAAAGCTTTTTTTTGGGGGCACATTGTGGAGCCTGGATGCGCTTGAGGATTGACGATTCTCATTAGTTAGCTTTAGTTAGTAGAGGGGAGTGTCTCGCAACCCGTCGAAAATGCCTTAAACTAAACGGGTTAGTGTGCATTTTAAACTTTTTTTTTCCTTTAACTTTTCCACGCACCTCCGCGTGTTTGTCTTTTCACACACTTCACGCTTTGGACTTGTTTAGAGGGAGCATTATTAGAGCCACTAAACGCCACACGGGCCTCCTCCACCTCCGTTTAATGGTTTTTCCTCC
>CAAKHG010020320.1:0-10124 GCA_901007715.1 Dactylopterus volitans
AAAAAAAAAAAAGAGGAAGACACATAAATCTCACGCATGTCCTCAGGGCACATATTCTTTAAGGGCAGATATCTGCACTTCATCACCTTGCAACATATGAGATGTGGCATCTCCAATCTGAAGCCGCCTCCTCCTCCTCCTGCTCTCTTGTTCTGCGACTCGCTGGCATTCTCACTCTTTCTCAAAGAGGCACCTATGACTGCTCTCAGATGCCTTCAAATACCACGAGCCGGCTTGTTTAGATGGCTCCCCAGGACTTCTGTGTTAAAGAAGAGCAAACATACACTATTAATAAGTGCCAATGAACTATTCATATTTAGCTTCAATAAACTAGATGGAATATGTAACAGCGAGTTCTCACAGATATGTCTGGGGGTATGAATGATACGCACTCTAAGCTGCAGCCCAACGCCAGATTAAACACTTGTGTTCTGAAAGTTATTTAAATTTGATTTCATTAATGTGGCACCGAATCCTGGTGAAAGTTATCTCTGGCCACTTTTCATGCGGAGCAGCTCTTGACCACGCTCTTCGTAGCTGAGGGCCAACGTTTGACACCGGCAAGGAAAAGTCCCGTGAACTGAAGAAACCCAGAGCAGAGCCGGAGTGCAGGTGGGCCACCACCGGCCTCCAACCGGTTTGGCTGAGAAAGACAAGTTTCACGATCTTTTTTTTTTTTATTATTTCACGGAAGAAACAGTGAGATTAGGTATACATCAGCCGCGTTAACGCATCCTAACAATGTCAATTTTCTGAGAGGCAATGAAAATGAAGAACAGGTGTGCAGAAAAAAAAGACAAATCACACCATCATTTGATATGAATTAATATATAATTGCGTGACTGTTAACCCAGTTTTCCACTTATTTTCAGCCCAATAAAACTTCAAGAGCTGAGGTATAATACGATTCTGTCCCGATGACGAATGTATTAAATGAAGATGAATTACTTATTTGTTGGCCTTTTCGCTGTTTGTGTTTGTTGGTGGTGGCTGTGAAATTCCCATTCAAGGGTCAAATTTATAAGATTCCTGATAAGCTCGAGCCTCCCTCGCTCTAAACCAATGGGGGGCAGCATATTTCCTTAAAATTGGAGTGTCCACACATACCATCTGTCAAAGCTCTGACTTCAGTTTACTTTCCGGTTCCCACCAAAGGTCATGAGGTTTGAGTTGAGTCCAAATGTGATTCCAGATAACAGAAACCGGAAAATATATTCCCGCATGGGAGACAACAGGGATTCACTCCAAAGAGACCACAGCGGAGCCACGGCTCCTCTGTGCCTCAGTGGCTGGCTATTACAAATGTTTTAATAACTGTATTACAGGATGGACAGGACCTGCTTTTTTTTTTTCTAACAATCCCACCAACTGCATCTTTAAATGAAAATATTAAGAAGTACCTCCTGGGTGAGAGCTTTATCGTCTGGCTTTGTGATCTACTTTTTGCTTAACAAAACAATAACAATGAAAAAAAAAAAAAAAAAAAGCTAATGGTGCCGTTTCTGGGTCATTCAGACTGATGGCGACAGCGTTTAGAAACAGATGTTCCCATCCCTTTGAAAGAAAAATTACTTTTAAATCTGTGAGAGGCTAAATTCCATTCACCTCCATCCAAGGTCAGTATAGTTTTGCATTTTTCTTCAGTAAAGACAAATGTTGTTTTTTGGGGGTTTTTTTCCCCCGCCAGTTTTCTTTATTTTATTCATTTTCCTTAGGAATAAAAACTCCGCCATCACAATGACGTGGTAACAGGGTGCACGAAACCCACAGCAGCCCTGTGCACCACACGCCTTCATTTACACTTTATGAAGTTCTCCTCCTGATGACAACGCGAGCAGATGTTGCCGATGCACACGCGTAAACTTTACCCGCGTATGAAATTCCCCGCAGCATGCGTGGAAAAAGCGCCCCGCCGACGCCTAGTTGCCTCCCTCCCAGCGTTTGCCGCGCATCGTCTCAAACAAACATCTCGCCGCAGCAGTTTGTTGCCGAACGGCGTGTAAACAAAGATGCAACAGGAGACGTGTTTATTTGTAGCAGATGAAACAATTAAGGAGGCCTGACAGGCAAATAAACACGTAGAGGCAAAGCATCTGCGGGCGCGGCGGGGGTGGCGGTGGGGGTTATCGCCGCCGTTTTGTGGTTCACGCTGTCGACGGAAAACAATCGAATAGATCTGAGAAACAATTAATACCGCGGCTGCTTATTTGTGAAGAAAGAGGACAAACAACTTTGAGGCCGCGCGAGCGGAACGTTTGTTTGATCGGATCTTTTTTTTTTTTTTTTTTCCCGCCTGCTGCCGCAATGCATGTTCAAGCCAGCGTGTTTGTGAGCATGTTTGTGTGTGTGTGTGTCTGTGTGAGTTATGTGGGGGGTGGCGGTGGGTGCCTGTCAGTCATGTTAACACAATGTGAAGAGGCTGTTCCAAGCGGAAAGTTGAGTCCTATATAGTTGCCACAGTAGCTGGTGTTATTAAGACCTTAATCCGTGTTTTTTTTCTGCATGAATAGAGGTAAACTATCTCTCTCTCTCTCTTCCTGTCTCTCGTGCTCTTTCTCTCCTTTTGCTCCCCGTCTGGGCCGGGAGGCATGGTGGAGTCGGGTTAAGGAGAGACATTCACACACAAACAAACCTCTCGGCTCTGTAAACATCCATGATGGTTTCCGATTTAATGCTCAATTTATTGTGAAAACGGATGTTTTGGGAGCCTCTCTGCCACTTGGTGTTTGCAATTTGCAACACTGGAGAACATGGATTGACATAAATTACCAAAAGTTTCTGGGAAAAAAAACAACAAAAAAACAAAAAACATTCGGCGGCAACATTCCCCACTCTGTACGTGGTCGTAAACGCTTAAGCAAACAACGATTACAACAGGCGCACCCGCTAAACAACACGCCAATCACCCGCGCGATCCAGATGCCTGGAGGCTCGGGGCGGCCCGCTTCATCTAAGTGATGTTAAGAACAAACAATCAAAAGTGCTGCTTGGGAGACCGCAACACGTCTACGTCAGCCGCTGACATGTAACAATGGTGACATCTAATTTATAGCTCAAGGAGTGCGTACAAGCAAGTAAACAGGCATCCCCGGTCCGCACGTCCTTCTCAATTTGCCTCTCCGCCGCCTTTCAGATGGAGCGGGCGAGAGGCGCATTAAAAGTTGCACAACTTTACGCCTCGTCTTTATTTACAGATCCAAGATCACTATCTAGCGTTTGCTATGTGGAGAGCAGGCATGCTGGTGAAGCTCGTACCTCCGTGAACGGAGGCACAGCGGCACACACCAGACACCTCCCGCTTTCAAGGGTCGCTTAAGAAGTGGCAGCATCCGAACTGTTGTTTCCTGCAAAGTCGAGCGAGAGGGGAAATTATTTGAAAAACATCTCGGCACCTCCTCTCCCCTTTTCATTCCTCTCGGATCCTCCGGTTCTCTCAGGCAGATGTTGTCGACGCCGCCTTCCCCGCACGAGACGCGTGCCAGAAGTCTTTGAACCTCACCGTGCCCCATCCAGGGGTTTTAAAAAAAAAAAAAAAGAAAGAAAAAAAAAGCTCCGTTCTCATGATCTCGCTAACTGCCACGTGTTATCTTTGCATTGCCGTGGCGACGCCTCCAGGTAACAAGGAGATTAGAAGCAGTCAGAGGCCCTTGTACCACAGGAAAGCTTTAGCAAAAGGGGGTCTTTAAATATTTAAGGTGTGAGTACCATCACACATTGTTACTCTAGGAAGACAGGAACAAAGAATACAAATCTTTCACTCGGAAGTCATTTACATTTCATTGCCGAGACTCTGTTCCGACACTGATATAATTTCTAAGTGGCATCTCATACATGAAGATACCAAACCACAAATTGTGGTGTGTAAAGAAAGACAAGAAAATAAACAAAATCCTTTAACCGTCTGTCACTGCTAATGTGATTTTACACACCTTTCAGGCTGACAAGCGCGTCGATGATTTGTGTGGGAGACATGATAAGCAAACAAATAAGGCGCGGTGTAGGAAGGCAGGCTTCTCCGGCCTCTTGTCAAAGTCAATTAGAGTCCTCAGGTAATGACCCTATTTGCATTGTAAACCAGGCCTGTGTGTGAGACAGCTAATGGGGCCAATACCTGAGGAGATTAACTGAAAGTGACATAACTTGAATTATTTTTCTTCTTGTTCTTCTCGCACAGCCCTCTGACAGATCGTCTCATCTTATTTTAATGCCGTGCCACGTATCTAAACACAGAGGTCGAGTCTTTTCATACTTTGACAAGGAGGAAAACAAGGACCTTTGTTTGTCTATTTCTGGAGTGCTGCTTTTTCCCAGTGAGATGCTAACAAGGGAAAAAGGATTATGTGTTCTGCCACATATTACCTAAGTACTTCAATTAATTTACAGTACAAGAAATACCATGTTTATCATCCACTGTGAACGATGCCATAAAGCAACAACACGTGTCATTTTCTGATGCGCTCAGACGCTGACAGTTATTGTATGGGCATGATTATCTGTAATGACTCACAGTATCATAAATATATCAAAATGAATCACTCAGTACTAACAATCAGATAATACTAACAATCAGATAATGATGGGCCATTATAGATCTTATGGATTGACAGAGGACTCTGTGTGTGTATGTGTGTGCGTGCGTGCGTGCGTCGTGTGTGCGTGCGTGCGTGCGTGCGCACACGCGCATGCAGTCGCATTTTCTGCCGTTTTGACAAAAAGCAGCATTGATGCTCCATGAAGGAAGGAAAACAGATGTTGAATACAAAGAGGAGTCACACATTACTGCCACCTCCTCTTCTCCTGTCTAATTAGTCATATTATGTGCAACTGTAATATGGTTATAATTGTATCAGTATACAATTCTGGAGTCGAACGCCAATGCTAAAATGAAGGAAACAAAATACCATTAATGTGCCCATCTGCTTTTTTCGCCCTCTCATATAAAGCAACCGCAAGAGCAGTAATTTGTTCCCATGGCCGAGGGCAGGGGACTTTCATTTTCGATGTGAAAGAGTTGTATCCCACCCAAATGAGAAGGAAGAAGGGACGGATGGATGCACGGCTAGTTGAAGGGGGTGACCACCGCCACACTGATTTATTTAATATTGTAAGAGAAATGACCTTGACATCAGAGAGGTGCTGAAATTTTCTTCCCCCCAGACGGCAAACAGAAACAATGGAGCCGTTCTAATTGTGGCATTACAATCCAGCACACAGTGAGCGATCTGAGGGGGATTGATTACAGGAGTGGAAAGGTGGACGACTTTGTGAAAAGGTCACCGCACACTCTACCTGGAGTTTTTTAATATTTTTCCAACTCTCCACTGTGAATGTGGAATGAAGTGAAAGGTAAAAAAGTAGAGCTGTGTGATTACAGACTTTTCTGGACGGTGATATTTTCCCAAACGCATTAGTAAAATCAGATGGTAATTTCCTGCGGCTGAGGTGTATCCAGGCAGAAAATGATAAAAGGAAATAAAGATAGAATGGAGGAAGGGAGGAGGGAGTGGGTGGGGGGGTGGGGGGGGGCTCTTCCTCTCTGCTCGTCCAGCAGGGGGGCTAATGTGGAGGTTAATTGAGGGGTTAACAGGGGGTGGTGTCGGCTGAAGGTCAGACCGCTGTTCCAGCCAGCAGGAGGTCTCTGCTCCCTGATGACCCCACTTGAGTGTTGCTGGCCATGTTTCTATGTTCGTGCTAATGCTGCTGCCAGGTGAGCACCCTCGCTAATATATATATATATATATATATATTTTTTAAAAGCACCAGAGAGAAATGAGCAGCGCAGATCCGTGAAGGTCAGAGGGGAGGGAGACTACGATGTAGCCGGCGTGACACTTTGCCACGTTCTCGCTTCTGCTGCCACATGCACTCGAGAGACAGCAAGAAAATATGGAGATAAAATCACTTGTCTCATTTGGAAAACTGTACGTGGGAAGGAATGGATAATTACGCACAAAAAACTCGCAACAGACTAATGTTTTAATTCCTTTGACAAGTTGGGCTGAGAGAGTCAGCACTGGTGGGGCCTCCAGCACTTTGAAGGGACACAAGACTGAGACACAGACAGACAGAAGCTGGTTTTAACATGACGTGCGAAGACTTTTGCATCGACCACGACACCCTTCCCACTTCAGGTTGGTCTCATTACCGGTGTGCGAAAAATTGCGGCTGCCAGCAGCAAGTCGGGCTATCACCTCTCGTTTTTACCTTCCACCCTCAACGTCCACTTCAGTCTTTTCGCCTCTTCAGTGACGTCCGTGCTGAGAATTCCAGCTTCGAGTCCTGAGAAGTCTTCCAGGAGAGCTGACCTGATCATCTTGTAACGCAAGAGCGAGCCGACATTTTCAATATTACAATTCTATGGGGCGAGAAAATGATTCAGAGCCTGACTTCTTAAGGTGAAATTGTTGTTTGTTGGGGTTTCAAATGGAATTTCTCAAAGTCAAAACAACATAGTAATAACTTATGAGCATGCACTGCTTGTTAGGAGCTACAGAAGATTTAACACTTGTTAGCACATTGCGTATCTGGGTGTTTCCTGATTGGAGAGAGAAAAGTTTGCTGTGACAAAAAAAATTAAGATTATGAAAACATTGTTGATTTAAAATGAAAGCAAAACAATGTCGCAATTTTACTTAAACATTTTATTTTAAAAATGTTGTCTTTGACATTGCAGATAATGTACAAAACTAATAAAAAGAGAAATGGACTCCAGTTGGGAAAGGATGCATCAAGGAATAAGTACAGAAATGGAAAACACAGAATAGCATAATAAAGGACAGCTACTGTAGTTACACGTATAGACCTTTGTTTATCAGATAAATTCTTCACATTATTTATACTTAGTTTTCTTGACACTCTTTGGTCCATAAAAAAAAGAAAAAAAATACTTGTGGCTTGAGCTCAATATAATGAAAAGATGAAAATGAGGTTCACTCGCTGCACGTCGTCCTCTGCAGAGGTGCCGATCCAACCGCTTCACAATAGTGTGCCATCACGACGAGCCGCACATGGCAGCACATTATCTTTGTTGGCGTTCGCAAGTGACACTTTTTGTTACCGTTTAGCGAGTGGTGCTAATGAGGGGCAGTATTAAGCGTCATCGCTGAAACAACATCAAAGCGGATCTTCCAGACTCCGCTGGTGACTCACCGCCAACTCATCTCGAGATACACAGAATTAAGGAAGTGAAAAAAATGCAGAGGAAAACTGCCTTTACCCTGCATTGGTTTACCATTTCAACATGACAGTTCGCGATTCCTTTTTGTATTGTGAGTCACTGGGCTTGATACCCGAAAGCCGCTTACAGTATATGGCAACCAGGGTCGCCATTTTTTAATTCCTTATCACACCCTTCATGAACAGAGTGCAGTTCAACAAGGCATGCTTGTGTAGCATGTATGGAAAAACGGCATCACCGAGAAGACTGGTACCATATGCAACTGACAAAGCCTCATCGTTTAAGGCTAAAATTAGAGGACTCTCATGGATATGAGCTGTACACACCTCCATATCTTAGCATGGCAGAAGGGTGTAGAGGCAAGTGGTCAGGCCGTGTTGGATTAAAAATATACTGTATTCCAGTAAAAACCAAGGCTTCAAAATCAGGAGGTTTGACATGAGATTCTTTGGCTGAATGTATTTTCATAAGCGTTCCAGTATTTAGTAATTATTTTGTGCAGTTTTTTTCCTAAAATTATTAAAAGGCCACTTAAGCTGAAATATATGGTTAAAATAAATCATTTGGTCGCAAACACAGACATTATTAACCTTTAGTTTCAGAGAGCAGCAAATGATCTGCCGTCCTGATTCACCTTTGGGTTTGTTCATAACTGTGCTACAGCAGATATGTGTAAATAAAAAAAAAATAAAAATAAAAAAAAAATCCATGTTGCAATTCTACATGATCCAACTAAGAATGCATCAACTGTCACATAAACTTTTTACAGTGTTGTTCTGTACTAAGACTGGAAGACTAAGTATTGAAAAACGCATCTACTGAAGACAGAAAAAGACTAAATTCAATAGTTTAGTGTATGCAACATATCAGGCATCAAAATGTTAAAGAGGCAACATAAGATGCAAATTAGACAGCATTCGGGATGGAACAATCAAATGCTGACTGATAATACTTCTTAAAAGGAGAGAATACTTAAAGACAGAAACAGAAAATTAGTTCCCCTTACAAGTTTATCGGGAGTTAACTTTCTAGCCCCTGCTGAGCTGGTTTTGATGGAGAAGCCCAGTGTCAAAATATATCTTTCGAAGCATGCTTTACCTCAAACGCACCATACTACTTCACACGCACTCAACACACATTTAAAAAAAAAAAAAGGAATGTCCACAAACACACGCGCCAGCCATCACATGCACATTGTTGTTCCCTTTGTCTGTTGCTGAATTCAAAGTGACAGCAGCAGCAGTTTTCCTTCTATTCTTCCATCCAGGCTCCAGTTATCCCCTGCTGAGACACCCTGGTCCACGCCAGCACAGGCCTCCCTATGTGGGGAAGCAGATGCCGCAGCACTCCATGCAGATTTCCAAGCAATCCGACGACTCGCAGCATGCATCCATGATGCCGCAGTCCATGTCACAGGGGCAGTTGCAGTCGTCGCCCATGTCCTCTGTGCAGCAGCAGCAGCAGCAAGCCTCTGATGTGCATGTGCCGCAGGAGGCCTGTGCCACCACCATGTTGCAAAGTGTCAGGAACTCGCAGAACAGGCAGGCCAAAATGCAGTGGACGCAGCAGTCTGGCTCCAACCAATCAGGGTGAAAAGTTTCAAAGTGAAATAAACATGTGATTTTAATTTTTTTTTTTTTTTAATTTTAAATGCAATTCAGTCATTTCCAAAATGTTATTAAAGCGTGAATATATTGAATTTTATTTTCACAAAAAAAATTAGTGGGTGAGTGGGGATTTGCATGCTTGGCAGGCTGGTGGAATATAGGAAAGGAGGGGCGAGCTTGGCAGGGGTGGCGAAAGTAAAGGAGCAATTCAGAGAAATTAATTCATCACTTGCGGTTTTCATTAACGGACTGTTAAATAATTGTGGCATTATAATGCAAACTGCTAGTTTGATCACACAGAAAATTATTGATAAGTCCAAGAGTCCCTGGCAAATAGGTAGATTAATGCAAGCAACGCTCACACCTCTGATTAACATTTAACCTCCTCAAAGACCCTTTTTATGTGGCTGGTGGCAAGTTTCAGCTTGTTGTTTCACAGCAATAAAGAGTTTGCCTTGAAATTACAAATGTGCTCATTATCCACCACAAATCTGTTTCTGGATGGCTGATTTAGTCACATGTCATTTAAATGCCACTGTGCTGGATGAAAATTCATGAAAAAATAAACCAAAAACTAAAAAAAAAAGCAAATTAAGTTTGTATTCTGAAACTTCATTAACTCCCTTGAGTAATGGTACATACAGAATGCAGAATACAGCATTCTGGACGTATTATTTTACCTGTTCTTTACCCATAAAAAAAAGTTGTGTTTGAGAAAAATGAATTGAAGTCAAGCGTGGTACGGAATACAATAAAAAAGGAACGAAGAGATTAGCACTGAAGTTGAGATATAGAACGGATACACAAGACTGAGTCTGTCAATAATACTAAGTATTATTCAGTAAGTGCACCTGACATATTCTCCTTGCAGTTGTCTGCCGTTTGAACAGAGGCCGGCAAGGAGCTACTGCTTTAGCGTTAAAAAGACATGATGTGGATGGATGCAGAAAAATAGCATTACAAACAGGGCACATTTGCATAACTTTCATCAGCCCATCTTGAGCTGTCAGAGGGGGCTGTTACTGATTGGGTTAGAGGGGAAGGGAAAGGAAGAGAGTGTGGAGGACGGCATGGGAAGGCAAGCTGAGGACCGCTGGATGCTCATGTTTGATTAATCAAAGAAGAGGTTCCCCCCCCCCCCTATTTTTCGGTGCTCAGGGCTGCAGAGCTGACCAGAACCACTAGCTGACTGTGATATAAACAAGATAGAGAGGGGAACATGAAACGAACCAGCTTGTGTGTGTGTGTGTGTGTGTGTGTGTGTGTGTGTGGGGAGGGTTAACGGATTGCCTTGCGCCAATGCAATCACGACTGTCGCCTTCCACTGAGCCCGCAGCGCT
>CAAKHG010020320.1:29059-40726 GCA_901007715.1 Dactylopterus volitans
CCCCTTTTTTTGAAAAAAAAAAAAAAAAAAAGAAACGGCGCCCTGGAAAAGTTAACAACCTAGAAACAAAAGGACTGTTGTGTCAAATGCAAACACAATCCTTATTATAGCTAAGCACTTACATGGATGGAAGCAATCAGCTGCCATTAGCCTTTCCTGACACATCTCACTCTTCTTCACAATAAAACACACACATCCGCTTCTCGGCGGCTCCCTGTTACGACCCGCACTCCGCTGCTCAGTATCCAGTCATTTCAGCTGATCAAGAGTTCATCTCGACTTAATTATACCTGCAAACAACATAAGCAGCTCATTGCCAAATGATGGTTTTAAACCCTCCCTCTGCCATTACATTTGCATAATGCGACGATTAGTTCCGACTTGTAATAAAGCCGTTCGGAGTTTCACAAGTTAGGAAAGAAAGAGGACGCAGGGAAAAAGTACAGGTGCTGCAGTGTTGTCTCGGCCTGTGACTAACAGCTGCATGCCACTGACACTGTTCAACAGGAAAAAGCCTCAGGCGGCTGGCACAGTTATTCTCCAATAGGTAAATGTTTGGTACAGAGTTAAAACACTGTGGCTAACATGCAATCAGTGACAGTCATTGCCAGAACCACAAACAGGATTTCCCCATTTCCAAAACACAGGGCTGAGGGCTGGAAGGAGACGCGTCATGGAGAAGCCAGCCAAGCCTTGGTCATTATGGCGGAATGGGAGAGCACGCATGCTAGCACTCACTTGCCAAGAGACCTCGGTGCTATCTTGATTTTATTCTAATTGGAAACACTGGAGCTAATATTTAAGTTGGCCGACTGACCCCGCGTCACACATGTACACTGTGCAACTGTCATAACAACAGCCGCTCTTGACAGCTGGAGCGTGTTCATAAAAGGGGATGAAATTATCTAAATGTGAAATAAAACACTGCTTAACACCTACTGCAGTTAACCATCTGACTGTGCCAGCAAAATACGTTAATCACTCTCACTCTCTCCAATTAAAAGGCTCATTGTTGTTTATCATTAAATATAACACCATGATATCCTGCTGTCCGCCCACACCTTTCAGTCATTAAAACTTACTTCTTACAGGCTCGCAGTAATTAGACTTCTCCTTGGTCACGTGACTTTGTCCTCCATTGACCGGTTTCCTGGGAGACGGTGTTCTTCCTGATGACTCGTTGTCACAAGCATCTGCGGTCACAGGCGTTTAATGTTACACTTGTCAGAAAAAAGAAACCAAAAGCTGTTGCAAACACACGGTGAGACAATAAAATATCAATCGGCGTGGTGACCGGCAGAGAGGGGGTTCGGTTGTTAAATTCAGTGTCCTATGATGAGATAAACTGCTCCGAATGAGCGGGAATTTACAGCAAATCCTGCAGATGTAAACGTTTACTGCAAGGTCAGCCACGGTGGACAAAATAAGAGGGACAGCTGGATGAGCCAGAGGTGCAGAGAGGCCGCTGTGCCTGCATCTGCCAGAAAAAACACAGGCCGCTGGCAAATGGTTGCACAACATGGTAGGGCGGTTCAGGTAAAGGCCCTGCCAGAGCTCTGGATTTCATTTTCTCCCCTGCTCCCGGGTGTGCTCAACCCGCCAAGCGTCTTTTTGCTCCCATAAAGGCAGCATTCATCTATATTGGAAAAAGTACTTAGAGGCACGACCTCTAAGCCTGATAACCGTGCACAAAAACCAGAGACAGCTTCACTCATCTCTGGAAGCCATGTTCTTTGGCTTCTTGACTTGAGGACGTGCTGACACTTTGCTAACACTGCTGCTCTGTTCAGTAAATAAACCTTCCACAATGACTTTATTGACTGGTTCAGAGCCAGATGTCTGCACATCGCCCACAGTTTCTCTCACAGCCTGCACGTTTTTTCAGTAATCCGCCGCATCCTGAGCCAGCTCTGCTGTGATCCTCGAGACGAAAAAAGGGTGAGGAATGATTCAGCAAACCACATTTAGCAAAGCTGGACGCGTTGATGCGTTTGTTCCAGCGCTCTGTGTTTGTAAGCAGTGATGGATGGCGGACCGGAGGAATGGATGGGCGCAGGCCGGCGGCCCCAGATAGATATGGCACATATCTCAGCTTGGTGCTGATGTATGGCGGCGGCAGTAGAGTTCGCAGCACCAGTGTATGATGCATCGCAGTATTTAGTGATTACAGTTAGAAATAAATTGGCCTATTCTCTGTACATCTACAGTCCCCTGAGAGGGAAAATCCAGTCTTAGCGGCGAGCGCCTTTGAAGGTCCAGCGAAAATCCATTCGCAATCCAGCAGCCCCAGTGATTGCTTACTTTGTCCTACTTTGCTATTTTTTGACAGTGCCATAATGATGCTTGGTATAAATAGGGTGGTTAACGGTTCGTTGCTTGTTTGAAGAAAAATGAAAAGGCGGGTGCGGGGGGTAAGCTTATTTTACATGTGATAATCTTTGGGGCAACTAGAAAGTTAATTAAAAACTATAATTGGCTGTGGTTTCTGTTAATGGTTACCAGGGCGTCTCTTCACACTTTATTGAGGAGGAAAAAAGCAAAAACATTATCGAGGCTTAACACTGGCGCGCAGACACTGATGTACACTAAAAGTCACGGGTGTAATTGAAGCGGACACGGCTGATATTGTGACAAGCGGACTGATAATTGCTGATAGGCGCCATTCACTGGCTCACTCTTTTTCTTTTTGTTTTGTTTTTTTTAACATGTGCTTCTTAAGACTGTTTTCTCACGTTGGACTGGAGGCAACATGAATTCTTGACATCATGTATCACTTGTATTTATAGCTCAGTTGCAGGGCACTGACAAGCATGGTGGAGGAGGAGGAGGAGAAGAAAAACACACTCCATAAACATCCTCAGAAAAGGACTTGAGCATTACATGGCACTTTTTTTTTTGCTAGGATGTTTGCTAGCAGTGCTAATTGGACGTTTTCTCGGTTGGGCAACGGGAAAGTGAGTGGATTACGCCTCTGCTGTCATGCCACAGTTTCACGGAACCTCCTGACAGCATCTCAGGAGCCCCCACGCGGAGCCGCGGACCTCACTTTGACAACCTGAATTTACCTCCCATGTTTTTTTTTCCTGGCCCTCGCCGTGCGTGTTCTTACCGTGAGCGGCTGACAACAGCGGACTCGTCTCCCGCTGAGGGCCCCTGCTCTGCCCCGCCGGCCCATCCGCAGGAGGGACGGTCTCCGTGGACATCAGACAGTCGTCTTCGTGGAACACGCGCGGCAGAAAGAAGTAGTCCCTCCCTTCCCCTCAGTGCTCAGCGCTGCGTGAAAAACCCACGTCCCCCCATCAGCACAGGCTCGAGGACGCGGAGCGGCGCGGCGCGGCACAACATTACACAACCTGCCAGCGACGCCCGCTGTGAAAAGTTACTCGCAGGGGGAAAAAAATAAATAAATGAAAAACAAACTTTAGCCGAAACTTCTTTTCTCTCGCTTAACCACGCGTAAGGACGAAGAAAAAAACACACGACGGACGTTTCCGAAGCGCGGCGTTGCTTAAACGGACATGTTGTTTAGCAAACTTACCTTTCAAACATGTCAACTCCTTCGGTTCAAATCTGACGCATCACTCCCTCCTCCCTCCCTCCCTCCGCCGCGACGTTGGGAAGGAGAGAGAGAGAGAAAAAAGAAGAAGGAACTGCGTGAAACAGTCACTTCCAAAAAAAAATTTAAAAAATGAAATAATAATTTAAAAAAACAGCTTTTCGATAAGTTAGGATGCCAGTGTGTGGAAGAAATCCCGACGCTGAGAAGATGTGGCTGACGTCCCGGCGTTCACTGGCGCAAGTTTTCTGGGGATACTTACGTCTGAAACTTTTTCATCATTTCCGGATTCCTGCAGCGAGTCCAGCCGCTCTTCCTCCTCTTCTTCTTCTTCTCCTTCTTGTCCTTCTTCTTCTTCTTCTTCTTCTCTCCCTCGGCGGGACCAAACCAAAGAATCAAATAACACCTAAAAACATTTATTTACCACATGGATTCACTATCAAGATTCACTGTCAAACGAATCACAGGGGCTTGTTGTTGAACTTTAGTGAAAACCAAGTCTAACTTTTGCATATTTGTTACAGTTTGGTGTATGAAGCCAAATCTTCACTGACAAAGCCAAATGTTGGAGAGCCTGGTGTCAACTATATGAGTTTATGAAAGTTGTATACTTACTTGACTCTAAACAGATGGTTCTGAGGAGTCACTGCTGGCTCTCATAAACCATTAGGGATTGATCCCGAAATATCAGTATGACTGATATACCAATATTGAGTATCACCTCGAGCACCACAGTTTCAGTTTCTCTCTTTTATGTTCTGGCTAAACGTTTACATTATATATTAACAAGTCGAGCTGCCGCAAAACGTCCTGTTCTGATTGTGTCCTTTTATTGACTAAAACCCCAAAATAGAGCTGCGGCTGATGGGAGTATTTTTGTCGTTATCCAAAGTACAGAACAAACTCAAGTTTTGATTTTTGATTTCAAGGTGAAGAACCGTTGTTTTAACTCAGTGGAGGAATAATTTTGGAGGACGACTAGTGGCTTTGTTTCATCGCTTACACATTGATTGCTCAGGCACTTTAGAATGATAATATATATATATATATATATATATATATATATATATATATATATATATATCTGTGTGCATATTCTCATCCACCCAGGTTGTGGGTATCTAAAGGAAAATGATTCAGGTCAACTGGACTTAGTTATGTTCAACAGCATGAACTGATGAGGCCTATTTGGATAAAGGCTGCCAGACACATAAGTCCAGTTGACCAGATTCAATTTCCTTGAAATAAAATATATAACATCAATATGGATGGATACCATATTTTTTAGTATCACCCACCCTCATCAGACACTGACGCTCGGAAAACATCTCAAATTTTCCCAACATAGAAGTGCAGGATATTGGAATCTTCAGTAAGAGGTTGGCTGGTTTCTTGTCATGCACAAATTCAGCCCACGGTCAACCTTAATTATCTCCATGAAGAATGTGAGCAAACTCGCCGCGGAAATCGTCTCGAAAGTTGGCCAAGTCGAGTTAAAAGTTCCCTGCAAACTATTAACGCCGAACGTCCGACATCTTAATTTCCCCCCATTTTCGCTTCATACACAATTCTATTTGAATAAATGGCGAGGTAGCCCCATGCTGCGTCCTCTGTGTCATCGGTGAGGTATTGTTAGTGCAGTCAGTGTCTCGCTGATTGCCATCGTAGCCATTGAACTCTATTGGTGGCAATATAAGTGAGATTTAAGCCTTGGTAACATGTGAGTGTGGAGGTGATTGATGTGAAATATGCCCTCCCTCATTGACTGGCTGAACTCCATTTTCTGCTCCTAATGCAGAAATCACTCCGGGTCCCCAGCATAATGATTTACGATGAATCTGTGTCAATGTTGAACTCGGCAAACCCCACGTAATCCATCTTGCAGATATACCTACGTAGCCCGCCCCACCTTGCCAGCTCCCACCCAGCCGTCCCTTGCCTTGGCGACGGGGAAGGTAAGGAATGCGGCGCTCTCTCTGCGTCTATAAGTGTTGAATCCATTACAGGGCTGATGTGTAATCACAGAGGACCTCTGCGCCCCCTCAGACTGTAATTACCTGGATACAGATACTCCCCTCACTCCATCCCCTAGAGCTGCTCAAAGCCAAGAACTCCGTTAACCAGCATGCAGTGCTTTCAGCGTGCCTATCTGGGTGGCCACGTGTATATATTTGAGAGATGTGGCCTGTAAGGGGGGGGGATCACGGTAAAAATTGCATTTAAGTAATGGGATTTTGACCTTGCCGTGTGTAATGGCCACGGTTCACCTCAGAGATTGAATCATGCACAGAACAAATCAAAGACTGCGAGCTTCTCCGGCACATATGGAAATCTTTTGAGGACTGCACCGTGAAATCAACCCCCGTCGTCTGTCTTTGTCTCTCTTACATAGCGACACCGCTGTTGCTGCTGACAAACATTATCTTGTGTGTGATCATGTGCATAGCGTTGCACCCCCCCGCCCCCACCTCCACCTCCCGCCACTCCCCACCACACTCTCCTCCCTCCTCCTTCAAAATAAGTCAAAGTGGAGCCGACTGTGTAGACACAGTAGGCTGTCACGATGTGTCAGGCGTCGGTGTCGGCGTTGCATCTGTTACAGTCACATCTCAGAAGACACAAGGAAATGTCTCTCTGTTGACTTCATCTGTTTGTTTGGCAGGCTGCCTGGTTGCTGGAGTGTGTAGTGGCTCAGTCGGTGCACAAGCTGCCGACAACTCTAATCCTCCTTCGCCGGTATGGAGGGAATCCGGGTCCCAAACAAACACGCGTCTTTGCATTTTCCCTGCCACACACACAGCCACACGCACACAGGCAAACGCACATCCCAGAAACACTCCCACTGCAAGCATCCGTGTCCTCCTGCTCACAAAGACGCAGTCCAAGCATCTTAGTGCCATGAATACATTTTGTAAACAGAATAACACACATAAATTTGCTCAAAAGGAAGTCAGGCAGGCGGGGGAAGGCGCTTCGTCTTGCGGGGTCAGATGAGAGTGTTGATACCGCCTTCACAGTAAATACACTACATAGCTTAGCTTAGCACAAAGAATCAAAAGATGGGGGAAGCTGTGTCTGCACTGATTGGTTATGGAACACGCATTTCCACATGCTCGCACGGTCCAAAAATGTGGCCAAAAAAGTCCTTGAAAAGGCTCCTGCAGTCTTTCACTGGATTTGGTGATCGTCGGAGTCTTGCGCGGTTCCATTGATATTAATTTATCGCAGAGCAAGTTATTCAATTCTGGTTTCAGTCATCAACATAAGAATGACCTAAAAAGGCATAAACTATCCTTGGAACTTTTTTCCCCCTCCAACGTTGTGTACTCTAACTTTAGCCCAAGTCCCATCTGCTAACGTGGCAGTATGACCAGTACTGAAGCCTGCCACCAGGGGGCAGTCAGGAACTGATGGCTTAAAGTTTTCAGTCGCTGTCATGTCGCCCATATTTATGGATGGATTATGATTGCCAGTCTTTATGCCAAACCAAACTGATGCTGAGTCCTGCTGCAAATTCATCATGTAGATCACATTATCAACAGAGGTTCAACCTGTCTGACCTGTCTCGAATCCGCCTGAATCGTTAACCGAGGGGCTGCTCCTCATATCACGAGTTTATTTGATTTCGGGCGAAAACTTTGGAGAAACTGGGCCACCAATGAGAAAACGGCAACATGAACGACCATCTATCATCGTACCCCATGAGAGTACTTCTCATTCGAATGTTATTCCATTAGAAATACAAAACTTGGCCCGCGTCGGCCCTCACGTCGGCTTTAATGGCCGGGTAAAAGAGTTGAGGCGTCGCTTTGAACAGCAAGAACTGGCACCTGTACCCGATCAAACCTTCAAAGATTTTCACACACACAGAATGCGTAGAACTTAATAGGTAAGGCTTTTTGAAGCTGACCGTGACACCAGCTGAACCCCGACGCCCTCATATGATTAATAGCATTATGGTAAGTCCTTTTTTTTTTTTTTTTTTTTTTTCTCCCCCAAGTAAAGGACTGTTTGAGGCTGTCTGATCAAAACCTTCAACCTTTTATTGGTCCAACTGTCAAATGAGGCGGACTGTGCGTGTGGCGGTTTGAATCAGTGTGTGCCGGAGAGAAGTGGGCCTGAATACGGCATGAAGTGATGGAGTCATTACAGGCAAATATCTCTACGATCAGAATTAGGCCCGCAACTGCGACTGATTAAGGTTTGAATGCAAATAAACACCCAATTCCTCAAGGAGCAAGGTGCAGGGGGTTGAGTAATGACTGCGCTTGTAAAGCTGCACATCTGGACGGCGAGCTCGGCGAGAGAAGCGCGCCCATAATCAGTTGCAAATGTTGGCACAAAAGCGGCAGACTTCATAAATATGCATCCATCTGATAGAGAGGAGAGACAATAGCATGTGATTGATGATTAATACTGACGCTAGAAACAAAAAAGGGCTCGCTCGGCAGGTTATCACAATAACCCGGGGCGGGCGGGGTGGTGGGGGGGGCCAGACGACGCGAAATCCACAGGCGGAAAAAAAGACGCCGCCGCTTCGGCGAGGATTCAAAATGGCTTCCACCAGCTCCTGGAGGAACGCCGCGAGATCAAAGTTGACACCTGCGCCTCACTCCCGCTCGTCCGGAGCCGCTGAGACACGCCAGCATGTGTTTGAGCCATCATTCGGGCTCAGCGCTCCGCCATATGCTGACGCCTGGATGGTTGGAACATCAGAGGAACCAGGTTTAAACTTCAGGTCGGAGCACGGAGACCAGCTGACGTGCGGCGCTTGAATAAGCGTGTATATATATATATATATATTTATATATTCCCGCGCATGCCAGCGCCGCATCCAACCCTCATTAGCCGCCTCCTCGTTACTCTGGCATCACAACAGATCAGACAATGTAACACTTCACACCGCAGAAGCGAGTTACGGCGAGCCGCTTTATGTTACATAAACGCCACTCAGGCTAACAGCAACGGTCATTTATTACAGCAAAGTTGTGACAATTAGATGTGATGTTACTTGTTTTTTTTTCGTTTTTTTCATTCTGAAGGAGGCGACTTGCAGCCCCTCCCGCGGTCTGAACCTTCAGGCACTTAGTGAAAAACAACACTCATGTCTGCAACTGTGAATCGCGAGTTGCAGCTTAATGTTTGACTGAAGCTGTCATGATTACTTTTCTTATTTTTTTATTCTTTGGATGCTACACGATCACATTTGTAAACCCAAGTGTTTGAGAAGTAAATGAACATGAAAAATGAGGCGCTTCCATTCGTGGTGAAACTTTTATGTCTTTCCTCGTCCTTTCCTGTCTTTGTTGTCCGGCGTGGGGGGATAATCAAAAATGTCAGACTGTTTGGATTTCCATGATCCTTCATAGATTTGCGATTAGCATAAACCATAAGCCAAGCTAAAGCGACGGTGGCTAAAATCACAGTGGGATCCTTATTTGTGAAAGCGTGACGCCTCATAGCCTGTGTGTCCTGCTCGGAGCTTTCTCACATGGTGCCATCACGTACCCATGAGTCCTGTTAGCGAAACCCCCCGGAGTTGAGGCAGATCAGATTTTTTTTTTCTTTTTTTTAACCACAGTCCCACACACCCACGCACACGCACACACACACACGCACCAAAACGCACTCACGACACACAAACAAAGCACGCGCAAGTATGCGCCCATATTCATGTAATAAGTCTCTGTCACGCACACACGCACGAACACACGCGCGCACACACACACGTGCGCACACCTCTCCGCACACCCCTGCGCAGTCTCCACAAACAAACCCATTTCCTGATTAATTGGATGCCCTGCCTAAGCTTCCCAGATTAGGCTTTGACATAGGTTATAATTAAATAAGACAAATTCAGGAATTGTATGAAATCTCTCATTTCCCTCAACAGAAATGTGAGTTTTAATTTACCTCACGCTGAGACGGGCTGCAGTCACCTGCAGAGAGCCAATTCACTGTGCATCGCCTGGCGCATGATGTCTGGCTTGGACAGAAATGCGTCGTTAAAATAAACCCCCAATACCAATTTATGGAACAGCGGTCAAATATTTATCCAGTTGATGAGCTGGGCTGTGTGTTCCTCCATGACAATAATTAAAGACAAACGCAAGCTAAAGGTGAGCAGCAGCCATGACATCACTTCACGACGGCGCCCAGATGGCCTGGTTTGAATAGTGGACAGTAAAAGTGCTGTTATTACCCGCCCGCCCCCCGACCCTTCCTTTTATTTATTTTTTTCTTCTTTTTTGACACATACGTGACAAGTTTAAAAAAAAAAAAAAAAGTGCAGCCGATGTGCGCAATTTAGCTGCTTTTTTTTGTTTTTTCCTAAAACGTCGGAGTCATCCGAACTGTTGACCCCGGCGGCGGCTGCGGCGGGAACGGGCGACGAAACAACCGACGCAAATGAGTTCTGCCTTGTTCGTCCTGAACCTTTCACCTCGAACCAAAGCGCCAACACTCCCCCACTCGGCGTGACGCAGTGGAATCTCAGACTAATTCTCTCATCCGGAAAAAAGAAAAAAAAAAAAATTCCTTGCACACACAGTAGACATCAAAAGATGTGAGAATGAGCCTGGATGCTCTTATTCCCCTTATGGTTTCCTGCTACCTCCTCGGTGGAAGCTATTGAGACGTAGGCATGAATGGGCAGGAATCTGGGCGCCGGGGCTGCGTGCCGTGGGAAGGACCTGGTGTGAGAGCAGAGGTTTCTCAGACAGGGATCACAGCCTGAGGTGCTGCATGTGTCCAATGAACAGCGCTCGGCACCCTGGGATAACAATGAGAGCAGAGCAGTTCTGAAAATCAATAAAATCACTGCTGGAGCTCTCTGTGGTCTCCTTCATAGAGAAATAACAGCATGCCAGAGTCCATCTGGATCAGTCTTCTATCCTTTTTTTTTTTTTTTTTTAACTCTTTTGCCTTTTTAAACACAAATAAAGGGCAATCAATGCAAAGGAAAATGCAGCTCGTAGCAGAATTTACAGTAAACACGGAGCCTTTGGCATATGCTCTCTATGCATCAAGGATATTTTCTGTATATCTTTTTTTTTTTTTTCTCTTAAATACGCCCTCATAAATGTCACGTCTAATCCGCGGACTCACAGTATTAATGTGAAGATTGCGAGACGTGCATGGAAACAAGTCAGGACGGGAGAAAAGGGGGATTTTGTAAATCTCCCATCAAAGTTGTCTAATTATGTTAATCAAGAATTCTCGAAATGTCAGCGTCGCTGGAGAGGATGAGATTTGGCGAGAGAGCACTGTAAATGATGAACCAACCAATCAGCTGGACCGCAGCGATAGTAATGACATTAATTAATTTACGTTGGACATACAAAAGAGGCAGGCTTAAATCACTTCAAGAGTGAACACATGAATTAATATCGAGAATCAATTTTGTTGCCAGATAAATATTTTTCTTTCGCTGAATCAGCATAGATTTGCTCCGCGTTTATGGAAATTGAGACTTTTGAAGTCTACCATCTGTGGTGGGTGACAGCTTCCGAATCTCGCGGCACATGTTCTTCTCCCCCCTCAAAAATAACGTCAAAGCACTCATTAAAAAAAAAACAACCAAAAAAACAAAAGCAAAAAAAAACCCCCATAAATCTCAAAGGAATCTTAAAGGAATAGTTCACCATTCTGGGATACATATATACAATCATTTTCTGTCTTGCTAACAAATTCAGTTTCTTTTTCAGATCTGTCCATTAAATGTGGTGTCAGCAGGTGGTTCGCTTAGCTCAGCTTAGCATGAAGACGGGGACAAGACACACTGCGCACTGCCGACGAATGTACTCAAACGTTACACGCGACATTCCGGTTGCTGACAGAATCGCTTGATATTACCCACAAACTGATCATGCTGGAGCATTCATGAAGCTCTTTCACCGCCGAATTTGTGCACACGATAAAATTGCAAGTGTGTTTTATTTTGGATCGTGAGAGTCGCCTCTCTGAAAGCAAATTCCAGGCTTCTATGCGAACAGGCCATCGATATATTGAGAAGACAGGACTGTAAAATGGAATAAAGCTACATATTCGAGTGAGAAGTGCAGTCTGTGCCAACGCCCCCCCCCCCCCCCCCCCCCCCCCCCCCGCTTGTG
>CAAKHG010020349.1:12258-29481 GCA_901007715.1 Dactylopterus volitans
GAGTGTAATGACCAGAATATTAGGTACGCCGCAGTGTAACCCAGCACAGTCCAACAGCGTCACAAACTACAGTCCCAATAACAATCATTAAAAATATGTCAACAACTCTCTCAAACATGTTCAATAAAAATTCAACATGAAACTCTTCCTGAAGAGATAATTTATTGCAGGGTTGTTGCATTATATTCTGTGGTAAATATGCAGTGGTTTTACTCTTACGGCTGATTGGCGTATAAAACAGTAAATAAAGTGAATCACCTGTTGTCGAGGTCTCGTGTGCCGGCTGTTTTTTTGATGAAACAAAATCTGGCAGCAACATGTTGAATCAGCACAGCTAAGACAATCATCAGCCAGAAAGGCCTGAAAGGACAAATTCAAAAAAAGTGATGTATCTCCTATAATGACATGAAAGACAAGAACTATTTTTATAAATGACACTATTGTGCAGCTGACATGTAGCCTGGTGTTCACTGAAAATATAACAGTTCCGTAAGTCTGTTTTTCAATTGCATTTTCTTTTCTTCAATGTGCGTCTTTAGATGGTCAAGGACTTCACAATCATCCTTAACTTTAATTTTCCATATGAGAACAGCGATGGAATTAAAGGCCATGTGAGCCATACAGTCAGTGCACAGAGATGTGAGGATGCTCACCACATGCTCAACAGGATCTGGAAGAGAATCAGATTCTGCCTGTGCAGAATGGGTATGATGATGAGGAAGACGGTGATGAGAAGGCAGAGGAAGAACACCATGGTCTGGACAATCATGCCTGGAGGGGGGAGATCAGAGCTTCAGCTTTTTCCAGCATCACACATCATAGTAAAAGGAAAGGGTGAGCAATCGTTTCTCTTTGAACCGCAAGATCCTGACGTGAGAAGCATCCTCTCATAAACCACATGTATCTGGCACAGTTTCATCGCAGCTCATTCAAGCAGTAGGTAGGAAAATAGCAGTGAGATTCATAAACAGAGCAAAGACATTCCTCGATTTGCATTATTCATCTGTACAAGACCTGCAGTTACATTAAAAATCAGTTATAATAACAAAATCAAAGGTTTGGCAACATTTTGTATCGTAATGAGACGAGGACTGGGGGAAAATCATTGAGTGTAAAAAGTGTGTTCCGTCAGTATAAAATATGTAACTACTAGCAGGGCAATGGGAGAGTGCAGCCCTCCGCCGTAGCCCACCGTCAGATATATCCACATTTGAAATTGTAACATGTCTGGATATTGTTCAAAAGTATTAGGAAAATTTCAGGAGCACATTGTTGGCAGTTGCACGTTCCTACACCTGTTTGTGTAGTGATCATTTTTAGATACAAATATACGGTATTATTTGTGGATTCAGACTTTTTTATCAGGATGTTTATTAAATCCTACACATTTTTAATCTTAACAACGTAAACATGCATGAAAGGAACCTTCTCCCACAATTAAAAACTTCAGTCTATCTGTATCTGCTCAAAAATGTCATGGGTTCCTCATTGTTCCCGCGTTCCATCCCTCCGCCGAGTCTGATGAAAATTTGCCACATTATTTCCGTGTAATCCCGCTCACAGGCAAACACGCAGTGATGAAAACGTGACCTCGCTGACAGAGGTAAGTATACCGATGCAGACGTGAGCGGCTGTGAAGCTGGTGTATCCCATCCAGCAGACCAGCGCCGGCCGGGAAGCCCTGATACTTCTCTGGCAGTTGTAAACATTATAGATGTCTCCTCTGTACAGCCCCTTCAGGTTTGACCTACATAAGAAAAACAATTAAGAAAATGTCTGCAATTTACATAGTTAATTGAAGAAGTAAATGAGAAAGATATATAAGTAAATTGCTATCCAATACTTGACTCAGAAATCCATTTCTTTTAATGCGAGGTAATTTATGGTAATAGCGGAACATTTCATTCCTTATCTTAATGGCCATTTTCAAGTCCAGCAGCAGTTAATACAGAGCCAATGCTATTTTGTCTGTCTGGAAGATTATTTCTCCATTATGTTATAATAATTCCTGAATGAACCATGACGTGATAATGAAGCAACCAGAATACGAGGCACGCTCAGCATTCTTTGAAAATTTGGGAGGACAATTCAAAAAATATATTAGTTTTCGTGTTTTATTTCCTAACCTACCGATGCAGAACCATGGACCGCATGAACATCGCCAGGTTGACCAAGCTGGACAGAGTCATCGCTGAGATGTAGCACACTGACAGACACACACACACAAAAAATCCCCATCAGCTTCACACAGTGGGAGGATCTAATGAATTGACAATTAGACCGTTACGATATTACATTCATTGATACAGATTAATGCGTTGGATTTGAGAACACGCAGCCCATAAGCAGCTCACACTGGCAGTTTGCATTTGCATATTTAAAATACTTGCAACAAGCACAATAGTGGGATTGCATTAATGATGCTGCCGCTGCTTCTGCTCCCTGGTTTCACTCACCTTCCACACACCACATGTAGTAAACCACGATTCTGACCACTTCATGTTTGTCTGGAGAGAGCATGATCCTGAAGCCGGCTAGAAGGTTGGCGACGTCTTCATCGACTCCCAAACGGGCAATCTGGAGAGACGGCACCACTGCCAGGATCAGCAGCAGACCCACCTGATAAAACAAACACAACAAGGACGGTTAAAAATTCAATACCAGGAAAACGACTCCCTCAGCATGGCAACACAATGACTTCTAGAGATACGTACACGTTTTCGGATCAGCCGCTACAGATAAGCAACTTACTATCAAGTGAACGTAGCCTGATGTCCACTGGGTAGCTGGTGATTCAGTCACAGAACATGTAACTTGATGATATTCAGAATCTGGGCCACGGTTAGTGTTGGTCCAGTCAATATATGTAGATGCAGTAAATGATATAGGGATGCTGGTGCATATTTATTTATTTTTTTTAATCAACTGACTGTCAATAAACATGACACTTGCACAGTTCAAGCTAAAACACAGGTGCATTTGTTGCATAATCGCAGTGTTCTCTATTCTATTTCACATGTGCTCTGCAAAGGCTGATAGCAAATAAGGTGACGTTACCTGATACAGCGTAATAAATGACACCACACCAGATATTGCCAGCTTCAGTGGGAAACGGAAAGCTGTTGGAAAGAGTCAAGTGTTACAATAATTTAGGTCATGAACAGACCTTTCCTCACAAAACAAGACCAAAGTGACATGTTTACCTTCCTCTGGTGTATAAATGTATGACTTCACAGCATCGATTATTCTTTGAGGGAGTTTGGGAGTCTCTGCGCTTGATGTGCTGATGTGAAAGATATAAGATATAAGACATTCTTAAGAGTTCAATCTTTTAAATACATCACAGATTGGGAAACAGATACCCATGAATGAAAAATTTTACAGTTAGTTGTCATGAAATACATCGAATTAATGAAAATGTCTTTCTTTGACAATGGAATTAAATGTTTTATCCAAAAGAAAGGACTAAGGAAGGGAGGAAAGGCTGGATTTCATGTGCTCATTGGCCATAGCAATTGGAAAAAAACTGTGTGAGGAAATGTTCATCATTTGACCAGCAGATATAATTTCCTTTTTTTTTTTTTTTAATGTAGCCATTGTTTAACCAGGAAGGTCCCGCTGAGATCACAGATCACTTTTTGAAAGGAGCCCTGGCCAAGAAGCAGCACAAACACATCCCACAGACAAGAGACAGTTACAGTTAAAAACATAAACATAAAACCAACTGAGAATTCAAAATAATACGAAAAAAAGGAACTAAAAGCAATGACAGATCAGCGATTGCATCTACAGGTCTTTCAAAATAGATTTAAAATGATTAATGGAGACAAGGAAGTTGAGGTTTTAAGGTGTTTTTTAAACTGTTCTAGTCTGAGGGAGCACAATGCGGAGATGCTATTTTCCCACTCTGTGTATGAACGCTGGGGACAGTCAGTGTGTTCAAGTCATGAGAGATATTATAATGTTCTCCTCCAAAATCATGTCCTCATTTAATGTTATTCTCTAGTCAGGATTCCCTGTTAAGGACACTTCAACAAGGAAGTAATCCATTTCGTCAGGCCGCCATCCCATCAATGATGTGTTTTTCACTGGTGTGGGATTTCACTGAACTTTTAAACAATCTCTTCCTGTAAGTCAGGACTAAAGGAAAAACATGTTCATCCATTTGCAGCATTAAACCCTGACATAGCCGGAACTACATGTTGATGTCGCTGGCATCTACAAAGTGACGGGATGTTACCCAACACCCTGTGCAAACTCTGCAAAACTATGATCATGTGGAAGAAAACAGCGGAAGTTCAGGATGACCATCTCACCTGATTTTGGCAGGCTTCTTTTTTTGGAGTATTTTCTTCACATAGTCTTTATAGTAGCTGCTGCTGAGATCCTATTAGAAAACACAGAGCAAGGAGGGAAATGACAACAGCAAACAGTCTTAAATAATGAAGCAGAAGCTGGTTTGATTTTTGGGAAAACAAGTGCGTCTTTCAGGAACTGAATTTTGAGACTACCTATGTAAGAGTAGATCAATAGCCTAAATATTAAAGGTATTCAGTCATTATGTCTCCATATGTTAATGTTCTGTAAATAGTGGGAGAGGGCGGTAGAGGTGGGACAGGGGATGGGGCAATCACCTCTCCCCAGCATTGTCACACCCATGCCGAGATTAGCATCAAATAAACACGGCATTGTGTCTCTGGGAAAAAAAAAACAAGGCAACCTTTTCATAATCTGATCAAGAACATAACGTAAACCAATTACATCAAATCTGCTTAAAATGATTAGGACACTGGCATGCCGCACCGGCCTTAACATTTTCCTACAGCCAAGACTGTATGAGCACGATAAGCCCCTTTACTGGCGGGCGGCTTATAAAGGTTCCTCACGTGCACAGATTCAGAAAAAAAAATGTACGCCTTAGTGAGACTTTTCTCCCTCTTTTTAAAAACAGTTCAGGCTTACGCGATCATAGATTACTAATAAACATTAAACTGGAATCCAGTTTGTTATGTAATCTGCGCCATAAGCGCTACACAACCCCAACTGGAGACAGATTTGCTTGAGCTACTCTCACTTACCTCAGCAGCATTGTTCTTTTCTGTGCCCTTTAAGCCCTTGAATAGGAGAAGTGGGTACTGGAAACTAAGGAATGCCAAGCAGGCTATTTGGGGCAGGCTGGAGAAGAGGGAGTAGTGTTTATGTATCTGAAAAGGAATAAAAGAAAAGTCACCTAGCAACTAGTTTTGGAGTGACACAGAAGGAATATATCTTAATTTACCTTCACTCAATTTTACACTTAACACAAGGATGGATTAGAGTGATGATTGTTCACATCTCTAAAAAGGCTCAGAATAATATTTGATGAAGTATATCATATTGTGTCAGTCTTGCAGATTAGCTCACTGCAGCATTTACTGTGTGTGTGCCAGCTCATGGTGGGATAATACAGACAGGCAACATCACTATTAAAACAAGGGTGACTGTTACACAGTTTTAATATAAAACCCCCGACGTCTCACTTTTTCTGAGAGATGGTAAAGTGATTATCTGTTCCGAAGCTTCGTGATTAAGATCAACAGACAGCGGAACAAATTGCTTTGAGTCGAAACCATTCACCGCAAAGAAAACCCAAGTAAAGTAGATGTGGCACAAAACCTGGGCCTAAGTAAAGCTTCAATCCTGAGTCTGTTTAGAGAGCCTGATGCTCATCATTTCAAATCACGTCTCTTGAAGACACAACAGACCAACTTTGTTTGGTAATAATAGGGTTTGTAGACCAGAACAAATGAGCTTTAACTTTGAAATAATCCTGAAAACTCACTCCAACAAGAGTGACTATCGTCTAAGCTGTCACAACACACACCATGGATTCTTCAGTCAATCTATATTCTCCCTTAGTCGCTCATTAATGAACTGAAATGTGTTGCGTGATTAACAGTGATCTCTGCATACCTGAGGCGTTTTGGGGCAGTCAATTTTCTGCCAGACCAGAATGCCAAAGTGGGTCCAAGACAAAAGGCTGCCAAGCACATAGCCGACTTTATTATGCAAGGTACCACATGCCAGGAGAGGGTAGTACAGAGCGGGGTAGAAGAAGACTCCCAGAATTATCCAGTTCTCTGCAGATACGTCAAACAAGTGTGTAAACCAAGAATGTCAAAAGGAATATAAAGGAGATGTCGAACATTTTATCCGTTTAACTGGAATTTAATATCATATGAGACAAGATTGTTACTTTGACAGTTAAAATGGGTGACTTTTCCTCCTCAAAACTGGTGAAATTATAACTGATGATGAGGTTAAAAAAAAAGAAAAAAAAAAAAGGAAAAGCTTCTTTTAAATTTACCACCCAATTCCTGAATCAAAGATAACGCAAACACAAAGACCCTACATTTACATTACAGAGATGACCGCTATAGCGGATGATTCAGATTCAGGTTTTACAGTCTTTCGGAGGGAGAGCAAAGTTGACCTCACGTTTGTTCGCGGACTCTGTCGTGAAGGGGAGGGGGCTTGGCGATATGAACAGGCCACACAGTTTGCAGAGCAGCACTCCAAACACAGCCACCGCCAGGCCCTTATGCTGCGTATGGTCCAGGAAGTTGACCGGACTGTGAAATCAAGCAGCAGGTATTTAGAACCCACATGTTAGCAGGCCCACATGTGGCTCAGCAGAAATAACCGCACTCCTAAAACGGATACTTTTACTCAATTAACTACTCAATTAACTGCAAGCAAATTAACTGACTAAAACTATACCTCACATTTTAAGTACTTTTTTGTTTTGTTTTAATCTAGCCTACAGTTTACTTTCATTCATGTCAGTGTGATGTCAAAACCACCTTGCGAAGACATAAAATTACTTGAAATAATAACTTGAAATGACTTTTTTTCCCCTCTTTAATCCTTGGAAGATTCACTGAGCTTGAGAGACTACCCCCCACTGCCCCCCCCCCCATCAGTGCCCAGCTGCAGAAACACACACACACATTTATACCTTGAAGTTAAGCACTATGACCACAGTCTTATCTGTTGGCCACTGAGCGGCTCCACAAGGTTCGGAGGTTAATTGCCTTGCTTTAAAAGCAAATGTCAGCCAGTCAAGAGATCAGTCTTGCAACCTGGCATAAAAAGTGGAATTTTCTTAAGGACAAAGTTTTTGCGTTCCATCTTTAAGGTCTACCATGTGTTCAGTTAGTTTTCTTCTTAAAGAACTGGATGAAACCAGTGATCATATTTTGGTTCATATTTTGGCATGCTTTTATTTTCTTGTATCACAAGGTGACCAAATTTGAATGAGAGCATAGAGGTGGAGAGCAGTGCCTCTATCCTGATTCAGCCCGCTGTGGTAGCCACGCCCTGAAAAGCATTCACTGCTGTCAATGTGTATTTTACTCTAAATGGGACCATAATTCCCAAAACAGGCATCATGCTGTATTGAAGATGACCTGAAACTAAAAATTGAGATCATAACCGTGCTAGGAAAATATTTAATAAGGTAATAAATCAAGTGAGAAGTCATCATTAATCATTTTCTCATTGACTTCTGTACAGTCTGACCTGTTTTTGCCTCCATGAAACCAGTTTCTCTATCTTTTTTAGTGCTGCTGCTGTGCACCCACTTGCTAGCAGTCTTTTCCCACTTTTTTCTGGAGCAATGATGCGTCATGCAAATCGGTATAACAGTGTAAAAAAAAATACAGTGGCAGTAATGTCTCATCAGCATGTGCACCAGAACAAAAATGTGAAAATACAAAACATAAAAAATATGGCTCCGTAGCACTTCGAGTGGTCAAAAATTCCCTCGGGTGTCTTTAATGTCATACTGTTGTGCAGCTGCAAGCAGACATGGATTTAAAATGTGGCTTGGTGGTGTGAACTCGTACTTTTGGGAAACTGACATGCCTGATTTGAGAATTATGTCTTATTTTAGGTATGTAAGACTTTAATTTAAGAGAGTACATGCCAAACTTTGTGGCCATTCAACCATGGTGTTTATGGCATTCAAGAAAACATGGAATAAAATAGAGCCTCACCTGAGTAAACCTGGGAGTCCTTTCTGTCTGTCACCCACCTTTGTGCGTCTGGCTAAGATTGCTAGGATCAGCATGACAACAAGCTAGAGGAGGAGATACATCAGTTAGTGTTTACCTTCGCAGCAGTGAGCCCTGTGTAGCTGTGGACTGTCTGGACCTCTCTCTGCTTCAGGCTAAAATGCATAAAGTGCAGGGCACCTGATGTCACAAAAGGCCAAAACCCAGCTTGCCATAAGTACTTTCCGTGTATGTGGTCTGAATGAATTGTCATCAGTCAGGATCACTGACCAGTGAGAGTTCAGTCACCTTTCATGACCTGAAACACACTTGGGAAACATAAAGCTGGGAAGAATGTCTCGCTCTAAAAAAAAGCAAACTACCTAAAGTGTCCTTCAGAAAAAGAAGCCAGAGTTATACTATTAAGTAGTGTGTCATTTAGCCGAGTGGCAGATATGGCGGAAATTAGTAGATCACATATCAGCCTTAGGTTCAAATTATACTATATATATATACTATATATTTTTCATCAATCACTCATACATTCACTTTGCATCTGTATTAGAGCATTTCTGTCACGTAACTAAATTGCAGAACTCGAACACGGTGGCACCATTGTCCAAATATGATGTTCTCTGTTAGGACACAGAGAACATCCCGGAACCACACCGGTATGTAACATCTGTTTTAGTCTCCCTGCTAGAACGTTCGCCACCAATGACCGAGGTCGTGAGTTTGGTTCCAGGTGGGCCAGAGCTTGTCTGCCCACAAGGGTTTAAACTACGGTATCTTGCTAACTGAGGATAAAGTAATTTTTTTGGTGGCGGTAACAGAGCTGGGGGGAGAGAGCTGCCTTTGACAGCCAAACCCTGTTTAACTTCATCAGGGGACAGAAAAACAAAATATCAAGGTAACACATCATAAATTGTAATTAATATATGACATTTTGTGATATCTTGAGATAGAAGTGTATATGCTATTACTGCATATCCTGATAAAAAATGAATGGTATTGTAAATGGTATTGCGGTGAATTCCTATATCAGGATAATCATGAACATTCTTACAATGTACAGTCACATACTGATTTCCTATTATCATTATCATTTAAATAAGAACAGACTCACTTAAAGGAACTGCTTATTTATTTCTTATTATGCAGGGGGACCTGATGATTGGTGATAACATGATCTTGAATGATGTGTGCCCTCTGGGATGCCATCAAAATATTTGTTTCTTCACACAATATAAGGTAAAATGATTCCATCATTTTTAAAGGATTTAAAGGACTCAGAGTTAGGCAGATTTTGATCAAGCCTACCTAGCAACATCACATAAAACAAAGGTCTCATCACATGAAAAAGGGACTCACAGATATTGCACTGATGCATATATGGTAGAGCCTGTCATCAGCAGTGGGATCACATGGAGGAATCACTCTAAAAACAAGGACAAAAGCATGAGCACATGAACAAAACCACCAGTGTGAGTCTTAAGTCTTTGAGTAAGTGACCTGCAGCAGACGTGTGCCTCACTAAACTTTTCTCACGTCACTGTCGGGCCCATTTGACGCTGGAAACTTTGTTGCTGAAATCCCGTAGCAGAGATTTGCATTTAAACGGATTGGTATCAGCGTGACACGGGAAAACAACAAATGCCTGTGTTCACGTTCTCGTACAGTGGAAGAGTAGGAATGCCTGGTCATGAGGAAGTAATTAGCACCCTGATATGCAGAAGAGGAGGCCTCATACTTGAACTATTCTCGGCTTGTTTATAAAAGTAAAATGGCAGCCTCCAGGATGGACGTTCACAGCCGTCTCTTTACCCGTCTAAACAGTGTGCGAATTTCCAACTTAGCACTCAGACTGTGTGTAAATTCAAGGCGATGTCAAAATTTACATTTCTGCAGTCAGAGCAGGCTGGGAGAGAGGTGAGCCTGGACATCTGACTGCTTACACAAGCAGACGCATAAAACTCTGAGCTCCATTAGTAGCCTCACTAAAGCTTGTATGACCACAACTGACAGTGGTCCATTAATTAATTAATTAATTAATTATTTCATTCATTCATTCATTCATATAAGCTAATTAAGGAGCTGATGATGAATGAGAGTTATTCTATGGTGTTAATTGTGCCATTTATCTGAGACATAATTAATTAGATACCCTTTTTTCCCCTGATGGAACGATGAAAATATAGGTAGCTTTGAGACTGTCATGTATTCTGGAAATGGTCCAATACGGTATCACAGGCGAAATGTGAAATTTTCATGGTCAAAAAGATTCCCCTAAGCTGCCTAACAGACAGTTTTAAACTACATTTTTTTTTTTTTTTTAACTTTGCTTATGTTCTATGAACAGAATGAACGTGCTTCCTGAGCAACGTGCATTCTTGAAACATAAAATGATGCAGACTCTTCCATGGCAACATCTGAACTGAACACAGACCACACACTGAAGAAGTGTCATTAATATCGCTTCGTGAAAGAGTAGTTCAACCAAAGCACATTAAACACCATTGTATATTTATTATGAGTGTATTTCTAGACAAACATGAAAAATTATTGTCAGCAAATGACATTTCAGACTTTTTCAAGGAAAGAAAAAAACATACTTACTCAACTTCAATTTTCTTTGGCACAGGATCGAAATCTGGGTACTCATAGTCCACTAGAGCATCCTTATCCATTGTGCCGCCTCTTTTTCAAACAGATCCAAAGTCTGAGCTGAGGGAACTTTTAACCACAATCTCAAGCGACACACAGCCGTGATGAAAAAAAAAGTTTCCCAAGTCCAGAGCTGGACCTGCTTGCTGCAGTGGCGTCCTTTTCCCCTTCAGCTTGGTCTTCTTTCGCTCGCTACCCGGTTTCAGGTGCTCTGGTCCCACCGTGCTGCTGAGAGTAATGTGACAGGTCCTGGCTGCAGCACGCTGCCTCCTCCCTGCAAAGGCCCTATTTCAGTGGAGGGTCACCGCCACACAGGGAGCCTGGAGAGAGAGTGAGAGGGGGCAGAGTGTGAAAGGAGGGGAAAATGTGGAGCTCTGGGTAGCCAATGTAGAAGGCCACCTGCAGCTTACTGGGATTACATCTACTTTTGGAGTTTTGTTGGTGGACCTGTGGCTGAGGGGGTCAGGTGTGCACGGTTATAAAACCCCAGCTCGGGCTGCGTGGGTAGCTGGAAGTGATGAGGCGCACCTATCCGAGTGGAGTTCCTTGTTGATAACAGGGAAATTCTGCATTTCCCTTTAGTCATAGTACATTTCAGAAAGGTTACCTTGAAAATGGCAATAATCTGGAACCAAATGGAGGACGATGGAACAACCTACGTGTTTGAGGCAGCACACAGACGACACGTTTTACCTTAATGCATAACTATACGCCTACAGCTTGATAAGGATCAAGGAAGAGTTCGTTCAACCCGGTACTTTGTCTTCAGAAGATAAATTAAGATAAAGGCCCCCAAAGGCATTTAATCTGCCGCAGTGGCGTCGAGTTATGTCGGTGTGCTGATAATAAGAATCACTTAGAAAAACATTAATCTGAAGGAAGAAGTCATTTACAATTACTTACAAAATAGCTGTTGATATCTCACAAATATAAAAAGAAAAGGGGCTTTCTGTATTTGCAAGAGACGAAATGATATCTGAATGAAATAGATTAAACAACACTGCCCAGAGGACAGTAATTCAATCTAAGCCTCTATATTTTGTTGAAAACCATCGTCCCTGTGTCAGACTGTGAGACATAAACTTCACACACTTACAAATTTTGTTAAATTGTTGCATTTATGATTCTCTTATTTCACCGTTTAACAAAACAACTGCTGGTATGTTTAGCAGACACGCCGATTTGTCGGGAAACTGAAAATGAATCTTCATCAAAAGCTCCTCAAATTTAAATTTTTTACATCATTATAATCCTGATCAGACAAAACAAGAAACCTGAAGACACAAACTATGAGATCATGTCTCTCTTACACACACACAATAAGGTGCTATGGCGGTGTGGGCCATCTCAGCGCGCACCAAACAATACATGATGATCTCGATATCAAGTTTTGATTATCAAAGGTCAGGTATCCTCCTTTTATCACACACAGTCATGATTTATGTCTGAGATGACAATAAAGGCAGGTATGTAATACATATGATTTCACTCAAGTCAATGAGCGACCCCAGGAACAGTACTGAGTATCTAAACAAAGAGCCTTCGACTTAAGTGAAAAAAAAGCCTGACAATCTGGGGTCAAGGGTCATGGAGACACCCAGGCCCCAATTATTTTCCTGCAGCAACAAGTGGAATAAAGTGGTAGTTCACGTTTAACATTTTAGTGCACCGGCTGAACGCGACTTGTGCATTGTTCCAGCATTCGGTTGCAGCCGGCTGAGGCCGAGTCCGTTGTGCAACGCTGCCTCCGTGTCAGCGTACGCTCATTAAGGCGGGATTACGGCCGCACAACTTTAAAAAGCAACACAACTTCTCCCCTAACACTCCTGAGAAAAAACGGTTCTCGAGCGGAGTGAGCCACCAAATCAAATGTGCTCCCAAAGAAAACCAGCCCCAGCAAATAAAGGGGTCACTGAACAAAGAATGCTTTGAACAGTTATAATTACATCACAGAGAAGCACTGTGATTGAGCCAGACAGTTCCCTTCTATCAGCTTTAGGAAGTCTGCTCCCTTTTTTTTTTATTTTTGGAAATATATCAAGCATGTGCCTTGTGAAAACAAACATCATCTCATGGATCTTGGTTCCATAACCTGCTCAAAATCAAATGACAGCAACACCGCTGCCAGTGACGAGTCAAGAATCTAAATTAAAATAAAAGAAGATAAAAACAGACTTGTTATCAATTACCTTTAGCACTTAAAAAAACATCGCCCACAAAAGACAATGCATTCTTTGAAAAAACAAAACAACAACAATAAAAACTGCCCCATCTCCAATAGACCAGCATGCGCACTTGATGCAGCTTTTGGGGAGGGATGCTCGTCATGTCTGCTGCTTCCAGTCGTCCGCATGCAACGCGGCCATCAATGACACGATCCGGCCGTGCGGGAGACGCTCGACGGGGGCGCAGGGAGAGCCACCCGCAGCCGTTTCCCACAGCCGAGGGCTCGCCGGCGCCTGTGTGCAGCTCGGCGTCCCCGGGTCCGGTTTCACAGAAGCTCCATGGACAGACTTCACGACTTTGAAGTTGATCTTCTGAATTAACAAAGAGCCCGCGAGCCGCCGCAGGTAACCCGGTAACTCTGCCCACACGAGCTTGTCTTTAAATGCGCGCGAACCAGGGGAGCGCGCGATCATCTGCGGACTTTAAAGGTCTGCAGGCACAAGTTTCAGTGTCAGCTAAACTGGCTGGTTTTTTTCAGGGTTGTTTTTTTTCTCTCACCAACATGGAGATGTTTACCTACTTACCGGGCAGGTGCGCTGCAGCAGCGCCAGGGAGGCGTGGAACAATTAAGACCTGACTGGCACTGGGTCTTCAAACTCTATTTCCACAAGCTGCAAATACGCTACGTTAAATTATCAGACTGAGAATTTGATTTTTTTTTTTTTAAAACAATGGCATGAATAACATTAAAAGCTCCATAAGCTCATGCTCTTACCTTGTGGTCTTGTGCCAGATCTCCAAGCTTCACTATCCAACTTTGAGATGGCTCAATAAGCAGAAAACCTCAAGCAAATTTTCTGTTTTTTTTTTTCTCTAGACACTTAACTGAGCGTCTGCTGAGGACTTTGAGCCGTCTCTATCTCGATGTGGCAGGGACGCCATAAAACTGTTGCCGTGTGCGAAATGTCAAAGGCTTTTTGTTGTGAAACTCACAGAGGTCAAGCTTAAGTCAAGATCCAGAAATTTACGTTACAAACCTCAAAAGCAAACAAACGCGAGGGCATCCGGTTTACAATTAGGTAAAGGCTCCTCCTAGATCTGATCACTGGTTTTGATTGTTCTTAGCTGATCGGAATATTCACTTGCAGGCTGCTGGGCGATCTGACACTAACATTTGAAGTATCGGTGTAAAAAGGAATTTCCATCACATATGAATCAGCACAAGTTTTACTATGCAAATTGTGACGCATTTTCAAACTGACACCTGTTGTGTCACAGTGGAGAATCCCATCAAGATGAACCACAGGAGGAGGGTGGTTTGAGGTTATGACATCCAACTAATTTTTCTCACCGCTGACTCAGATTCTGGCATTCTTTTTAAGACGCATTCATGTTCGCATTCACGGTGAAGTAAGTTTTTTAGGGTGGATTTTACTTTGAGAGTTCCTGCAGCTGATTAATATTTGAATGAATTCAAGAACTGTCTTTCGGTCTATTCATTTTCTTGACTAGCCCGCTGTCATTGGCACTGAAGTGGAAATCTCAAGTGCAAAGAGAGGAAGTCTAGATGTCCTTCACACAAAGACGACCTTGACCTTATCCTCCACTCACCTCTGTTTCCCCAGTAACATTGCATTGGAATTACCGATTGGCTGAATCCAGGTGCTAGAGTTTTGCTTTGTTTGTTTGTTTGCTTGTTTGCTTGTTTGTTTTAAAATCATGAGGCAGAATAAGGGCACTTGTTTTCTCAGTTGTGCACACAGAAAGAAGTTGGATCCCTACAGTAGATAGCAATATAAAATGATTTAAATTAAACTTTAATTAGTCGTGTCATTGAAGTTAACTCGTATCAGATATTTTTGCAACCTCTCCTCTTCAAATTAGTGTTGATTAAAGATGCGTCAGATTGATAAAAAGCTCAGCCACATCTGCCTTGAAGTTCTCAATTAATAATTATATATTGTTTTGAACCCTGTGGATATTACTGTTACATTCCATTGTCGTCTAAATCAATTGAAATGGAGTAAAAAGGACAAAATATTGCCTCAGTATTAAATCATGCCTCCTGAAGGCCTCCTGCAGGCCACAGCTAATTACTTAGGATATTTTTCTTCAGCTGTCTGCTGCACTGCTTCTATCATAATCAATGAGCCCTGTAACACTCTATTAGGACATAATTGGATTTGTGTGTTCAAGGTGGAAAAACATGTACATTTGAGCAGACATGAAAGGACTGCTTATCACAGTTGGCAGCTGCAATGAAGTCAAATTGGGTCGGCCAACAGTAAATTTCAAAAAAACAAAAAAAAACAAACAAAAAAAAAACAAAAACTCAGAGTAAGCATAACATCCAGCCCTGCTCTATCCAAGGATATGTCACATTTCGGTAAAAGGAAGCTTAGATTTGCATTACAATGTTCATTCACACACTGAGCACATAGCTCTGAATGAATATTAATGAATGCATTCCTGTTTTCATTGTTGTATGCAGATGGAGCTGAATAATATGACAGATATTGATGATGAATCCAAAATTGTGACGATGATTGTTGGATGTATTTGTGGAAATAGTATGGCGACCTTTGACTGAGGTCTGAGAGCCAGTGTTGCGAGGAGACATATTGTAAACACCTGTGGTTCTCTCCTGACTACAGAAATATATAACTGCCATTCGCACTTATATTAGCTTTTCCCTCTTAAACAACTCTACAATTGTTGGTTCTCTGGGCGATTCAAGTATCTGCCCTTTACATCATTTAACATCTGAGGGGTTTTGTTGAGCTATTCCACTGAGAGGGCGTAAGCTAGCAAGCTATGCTAAGCAGCTTACACTTGGAAAGTGAAAGCTGATTCTCAGTTAAGTTACATTTTCATGTTATTTCTATCCTCGCTGAGTCACTGGCAGTAGAAAGAAAGGTCTAGTTGTGGTTACTGTATTTTACGGGTTTGTATTTTTACTATTTATATGTTAGCAATATCTCCCTGTTTAAGCCTGTACCAAACTACAGCCTCTAAAACGACTGTTGGGAGCAAAGATGTGTCTCAATTATTCTTGGATTTTGACTGAGCTCACGAATGAGATTTAACATAATCTGTGAGGAAGAACACCTTGTAGTACGAGAGTGTATTTTAATCCACCTATGTGATAGATGCTCTTTCATGTTGCGTTTTGACATCCCACGTTGATCGGCCTTAAACGGCCACTCGAAGCAAAAAATCAATTTCAATCGCACGGGTCGTTTCTGGGTTGATATATCAGTGTTATTGTGGAAGTCCAGGGTGGTAAGATTTATTTCTTTGTTTATGAGCCCTGAGAATTAGATGTTATATCTAAGGAGCCTGTGACAAGTACAAATCTTCCTGATAGTTATTAAAGTGGTCATGATGAGTGTGTGCGGCAGACGTGCCGGTGTGCCGCGATCATTCTGTCACGTTTCTGCCGCGATTGCCTGACAAACGCGCCGAATTTATAGCAGAGACGCAGGGTCCGGTGTGAGCGTCTGTGTAATAATCCTCTTGATGTAAGCGTCTGGCGAGCACCTTAGCCAACACACTGCACATACTCCAGACTTTCATTTGATTTTCATGAGCTGTTTATCTTAAATGACAGTTTACACTCATTTTTTACACTTCCCAGAAATACTTCCCAAACATCATGGCCGGCATGCACTTACTGTTCATGTCACCTAAGTGGGTATGCTTACTTCACACAAGCAAATGTCCTATCTTGCATTAAGTTTGGTAAATGACTGAACAGCTTTTAATATTACATCCTGCGAATACATTGTCGATAAATCCATATATCCACGACTAGTTTAAAAAGAAAACTGATCTTAAAAAGGTCAGATGAACTGCGCTCATACCAAAACGGGCTGCAATTATAGCACCTCTTCTACATTTACTGTGCCGAAAGCAATTAACACTGCACTCCAGTTACATTCGCACACATTCGTTGATACACTGATGACAGAGGCGGCCATGCAAGGTGTTCCAGATGAGCAGGAGCAATTACAGATTCAGTGACTGTGTGCATACGTTGTAGAGAGCTGACCCAGTGAGACAAAGGGGTGACATAGAGTATGCGAGCCAAACATAGGAAAGATCCACAGGTACAGATATCAGGCGCTTATTGCGCTTTTAGATGGTTGATCGTCTTGCCCGCTCGTGTGTGTCTGTGTTTGTTTGTTTGTTTGTGTGTGTGAGTGAGAGAGAGAAAGAGAGAGAGTGTGTTTTATAGCTGGGGTGTTGGATGTGTCATTGTGATGATAGATGATGTCCTTGCCGTGTCTTCTATTCTCTCATTCAGTGTGTGTGTGTGCGTGTGTGTGTGTGTGTGTGTGTGTGTGTGGAGGCAGGATAA
>CAAKHG010020350.1:11350-21787 GCA_901007715.1 Dactylopterus volitans
GATTGCCGGCGCAGTGATTGGAGCTTTGCTTGGATGTGTCCTAATCCTCCTGGTTGTGTGGTTCATAACTCACACTTTGAAGAGGAAGAAATACAAAGCAGTCAAAGTATCCGAGGCCAATGAGATGAGGTGCAATTTCAAGTTCTCAGTATTGTAACATTTCATCTTATGATGTAAATTAAGGCTGTAACAACTCTCTCTGTATCCACTAGGAGGAGTGCTCCTCAGGCTCCGGCGCCCTCAGACAGGGTTACTATGGCAACCCCAGCCAGCAATGCTGAGGAAGATGAGCCACATGTCTAACTGCTGAAATCAACACAATTCTTACCAAAAGGGAATGTTGGAATGTTTAAAATTCATCATTGTCAAAGTTAAAACAATATGATGGCGCTCATTTTTATGTATGAAGTTGCATTTTAATACAAATTACAAAAGTAATTCAAACTTCTAAAGCATTTATGTTCATGTTTGAAGTTTCATTTTAATACATGTTCTAATTACAAAAGCTATGAAGTGTTCTAATTACAAAAGTTATGAATAATTCAATCTTCTAAAGCATTTCTCATGTTTTCAGTTTTTAGATACATTAGTTTCCTATCTTGTCTCATATATTGCTTGTTTTACCATTTGCCTATGAAATACCCTGTATGTTCGTTTCTTCACTATAACCTAGATATGACAATCCATTTGAAACATTATCACTTATATCAACATCATTTAAAAGTATTTTGTTCTTTAATTTCCATGTGCATTGCACGATGGCTTTTCAGTCTCATCAGTGAACACGCATAAGTTCCGTGCAGGTTTGCTTTAATACCTGCATCATGACAGAAAGCACAAGTAGTGGTTATTTTGAAACATACTAGAATTATTACAATTACTATCAACAAAACATATGTGGCACTTTCAGTTCTCCATCTGCATGGTTCTCTTAAGTACTGACCTCAGAATCTGCTACACACTTAATTCGTCTCTAAATGTCAATTTCTATTGCTATCTGAAAGCAAAACTCAGCCTTGACGTTGCTTTGAATGAGCAGATAGGAAAGATAACAGAGCACCGGCATGAATCTATCCGATAATTAATCAATGAAAGTGGTGAAACGGAACAAAATGTGTGTCCAAATGTAATAGGATAAAAGAAAGAATTTCTCTAAAAAAATATTGTCCATATGAAAATTAACACCCATGACAGTGTATAATATGGAATGAATCACTACTTAAAGTTAAATTCAATAATGCTTAAACAGCAGAGAAGAGCTGGACATTATGCATAACTGAGAAAAGATCAGTGTGGTGAATTGATCACTGCTACGGTAATTTGCAGGTTATAGAAATCAAGACAAATGGTGATGACACATTTATTTGAATTGATCTTACAGATGACAGCTTAAAATAAATTTGGCAAACCCGATTTACATATTGTTCTTCCAATGCGCTGTTGTACATCTTTGCCGACATTGGACCATAGCCACAGATGAACTCAATTTGTGTATAACTGTTTGACTGGCTGCCTGTAATTAGTAAAATAAATGAATGAACAAATAAACAAAATAACAAAAATGTCCAACTGGCTGACTATATCCTTTTTACATATACAGATTCAAAGTAAGTCTCCAATAAGAATACAATTATGCTTGTGTCATTTGAACTCTTGGACTTTGGATTACCAGAGCGGAATTGTCATTTTACTACTCATGTACTGCTTGGTCTCTTTCCATGTCTACATGTCGTCTACATCTCCTAGTCTTTTTACTTCAATCAACACATAAAAAAATTAGTTGTGAGTCTCCAATTAAGGAACAATTTAAAGATTAATAAATTCAGTTGCTTCAAATGGAATTCAAAAGTCACTTGGGGTCAGTTAATTATAAACAACAGTAATAGCAAAAACGGATGATGGTTGATTGCCCTGAGTGAAGAGAACATTCAGTGAAGGTTTAAACCTACTTTATTGGCAAACTGATAACGCACAGAGGTAAAAGGACCTTATTGTTCAGGATCACACCTGCAGACCAAAACAGCGAGCAGTGCTCAGAATGTCATCTCTGGTCAGGTAGCATCCACAGAGTTGCCTCACGCCGGTGAAAGCCTCCCTCCCATGCATGACACGCCAGTTGTCAATGAAAATCACCTCAAGAAGACAAGTGACGGTTAAAATCCTTAGGTTAATACATCTTTGTTTATTTTCAGTGCCCATTTGAATGGGCATTTGTAACTTTTGTTTTGTGGCATTTCTTTGATTAAGTTTAACTTTCTTACTTTTCCTGGAGTCAGTTTCACCCACAGCTCATTCTCTGGCCGCCGGAGTTCTGTCGTTAGCGCTCGATGCGCCACATACCATTGCTGCACCACGTCATGGGGCACTGTGTTAATTGCTGACCGGTCATAGTTGTTGTACCTGTTAATCACAAAGAAACAGACGTGACAGACATGATGTTGAGTTCAGACATGAGCTATAGGATCATTCCATCTTTTCCTGCACCGCTTCACCTCCCAAAAAAACATGAACATAGAGATTTAGCATTACATTCCTACAATGAGTTCTACTATTACCTGTATTTGCAAAAGGCTGATGTATTTTATTGATATTTTAATGTAGAACGTATAAACAGTGATACCAGTCAGAAAGAGTGTATTTTACTTATTGTTCCCCTCAGATCTTTGAGTGTCACTGTGCAGCATTCAGCTGAAAGTTTCTCTGAGTTCAGCTTAAATCTGAGTGTAAGAGGTGTATGTATCATTCATCAGCATCATTCTGTGACATCACCACTAGTCTGGAAGCCAGTGTTGGTCCAGAATGCCTCCGTTCACAGACTTTTCAGTGAAGTAGCAGACTTCGTGACCAGTCATAAGAAGCAGCATCATTTGGTCAACAGTATAACATTGTAAAACATCGTAAAGCAGAACACTGAACTCCGTCAATCATTGATCAATGAACAATGCACAACACCTAGCCACTAGCTCAGATAGGTGGATGACACCTGGGTTTAAAACCAAAGAAGTAGAAGCTTTCACAGAAGTTATTGACTCAGTAGACAACAACATCAAGTTCACAAGGGACGATGTCAGAAGACACAAGGCTGCGGTGCACAATGAGGACAACGGTAACCTTAACATTTAAGTTTACAGGAAACCCATGCATACACATCAATATCTAAATTATCAGAATCATGCACCACCAGGCTGGAAATGTCCTCACTAGAGCAGAAGAAAATGAGAATACTCATTAAGAATGCACTTAAAACCTGTAGCTATCACAGCAGGGCATTTGTTAAGTCCACAAAGAGAACTGGAAATATACAACATCAGACAAAAAGGGAAAGAACAAAAGGCACAACACTGGCTGTGATTACATGCACACTAATTTTGCACCATCATAACACTATTTTTATGCTGGACAGCTCAGCTAACTGTTTGCAAACTTGCAACGGTGGAACAGAGTGAAAGAAGCGTGACTTCAGTTTGAAAAACAGATAAATTCGCACGTCATTACTTTAATATGATGATTTAATATGATGGATAGTGTTGCACCTTGCACTCCTCTTATGTGTTATTCTTAATTTTACGCTATTTGAGTACTTTTATTAAAATATAAATATTTTTCTTAAAAAAGTTTACTATATTTTATTGTATTCGCTACTTTTACATATTATATTTTATTCTATTTTTTTTACTTCCCGTATCTAAAACTGCTGGAAATGTGAATTTGTCTTACGGATTAATAACGTATTTATCTATTAGATTATTCACGGCTACAAACAGGGATATCAGTTAAATATTCATTTCCAGTTGCAGAGTAAACAGCTTTGGCCGAACTTTGTCTTCATAAGGGCAAAATTAATTGATAATGAAGCTGTTTGAGAGCGGTATTGACATATTTCAATGACTGTAATTGGGGACTGTAATTTTCGATGCTGCTGAACTGTACTGGGTTAAACTGAGAGGTGTCCCTATTATTTTGGTCATCAAACTCATTTGCATCAGGTGACCAAAATAATAGGGACAACCACAGCCCAGTGCAGATTAACAGCATCACAAATTACAGTCCCAATAACAATCATTAGAAAATGTAAATTCCTCTCTCAAACAGATTCAATAAAAATTCAACATAAAATCTCCTCTCGAAGGGAGAATCTATTGCAGGGCTGTCGTTTTATATTCTATGGTGAACGTGCAGTGGTTGTAAAGTAATGCTTTACATTGTATATACAATAGAGGACACTGAACAAACAAAGGAGAGCCAGCTCCTCAGGTCAAGACTCGGTAGTACACTTGCATCTAAGGAAAGAGGGAAACATCATTCTGGACAGAGAAGATCAATCAGTTGAGAGCAGAGTGAAAGGATCCATCTATGTTGAATTGGAACAACCATCACTCAACAAAGTAGGTGGCCGACGCCGCCGCTGACCAGCCACTAACAATGCAGTCTTGAGGTCACCTCCCTCAGCTGGACAGTGCTGAGCTCTCTGGACATGTCAACTGTGTTACTAACAACTCATATGACAACCTGGGTTGGCCGACGACTCTCTGCTAGTCAGCTAAAATTAGCCAGGCAGCTACACGCTTCCCCATAAACATGTCAAATACTATTTTTTGGTTGCGGTCATGCGATTACATATTTGGTTATATGGTTTACATTCCATTTCATGGGAAATTTTCAAAAATATAAATGAATAAAAATGTTTTGTAAGATTTGTACTTGAATTCACTTTTCTGGGAGGTTTAGTCCGCCATCGTGTTTCTATTTCAAGTTGCTTCAGAGGCGTCACGCATATTTAAGATTAATCAAAATCCAAACTCTATGGGGTAAGTTTGAGGGACTATCAGTTGACATGAAACAGAATTTATCAGTACAAGTACAATTTCTGATAATTCACAATCGCATGTTCACATTTTTCACATCTTTCATTTTTCAAATGTGAAAACTGACATACCTTATCATGTACATTTCATTGTTCCAAGGATAGATGTTCAGCACGGGGCCAATGCCTATCATGTGGTTTTTGTGGTTGCCCGTGTTTTCAATGAACTCATGTCGGATGGGTACATGGCTGAGAAGCTCAAAATTTTCAGCTGACTGCTGCCGTACTTTTTCAGCAGCATAGAACCCATCCACAAGTAGAGTCTTTCCGCCAGTTCCCTCATGCTTGAGGCAGTGGAAAACCTGAATTCTGCAAAAAAAAAACATTTGAAAAATGTGGTAACATGAGTTCAATGCTTTTTAAAACTGCTGCATGGGTCGCTTTGAAAAACATATTGCATTTCGTAGGTTTGATTCAAAACACACATCTGCTCAGCATTAAGAAAAAAAACAACAGTGATGCCTAGAGACCTCAGATTATTCAAATTGTTTCTGGGAAGTTGTTTTTCAAATGTTACTTTTTAAAAAAAAAGTAAAAAAAACAAAATAAAAACAAATGTTACTTTTTGAGTCCTGCTCTTACCCACATGGTTCCTGAAAGTATGAGGTGTCAGTGTGACATCCCAGAGCCAGCTGGCTGTACGCAGAGTCTCCTCTGGAATTATCTGAGGTGAAGCTCCACATTCTTCCATATGTAGTCTCCCTAGAGGGTAGACAAAGTTCTGCATTGCTAATGAGCACTGATTGCAAAACGCTGAAGCAAAATAAACAAGTATGAAAATCATTTGCAGGAGGCATAATCATTGACTAAAAGAAGCATTTTCTACCTGATAAGACTGACCCTCTGGGTAACTGCCTCGGTGGCATCAACTGTAGCAGGGACATCATCTACAAAAGCGATCCCATACAGAAGATAGTTCTTCAGAAACATCTTTAGCTCATCATCGCTGCTCATGAAGCTGTCCCATTTGGCAGAGGCTATGTCAGCATTTTTGTAGATGTCTGAATTCCACAGGATGCGTTGCTGTTCAGTTCTCTGCTTCTTCCCTTCATAGCTGTTCTCAGCGAGCCAGCTGAGGCTGTACTTGGAAACATGACCGCCAGGCCCTGGAATGCAGAACAGGGAAAATTTGTCAATAACTAAATTAAAGACTTACTACATACATACATACATACATACATACATACATACATACATACATACATACATACATACATACATACATACATACATACATATACATATACGTACATTTTCCGCAAAAAAATACATGTGAATGCTAAACTGCTGAGTCGAATTGCTGAAGCAAAGCTGAAAATTTTCCTTGGCACTATGGAGTCTGAATAAGGTTACATAGTTGAAGAGCCAAATTGCTGTGATGGTGTCATGGCAATACAGTAATGTCACAGAACAGCATAAAACATTTGGCATCATACAGTCTATCAAGGCATAGATGCCATGGTAATGGAGCCATCTAAGCAAAAAGTTTAAAAGTAGTAACCTCAGTAAGAAGAAAAAATGGCATCGATTACACATACACATATTCAGCGAATCAAATCTATAGATATGGATGAGATATCAGTGCTTTTATCCTTCTTTCTGCAGTACATGAATGTGAGGGGTGAGGTGAAATAAACATTTCTCAGTAACTAGATGTGCTGTTCTGAACTAAAACTGCCACTGCAAAATGGTAGCTGATGTTATATTAAATATACACTTGGCATTGCCGGCACTGAAATTGTGCCATGTGCTGGGAGAAGCACAAGCGCTGGGAGAGGCACAAGTGCCGATATGCACGAGTGTGTGAATTATCCATTCCAGTAGCTTAGCACTGCAATTTAGAGTTAACACAACACACAATGACAGCCCATCATGGACTGCAGAATGGGACGATGTGCAAGACATTAAAAGCCCATATTCAATAGCACGAGGACATAATTCTAAATATTGACACTGAAAAAATAAAATCTATTTTTTTCTGTAATTCATATGCCCATTTTCAATTTGAGGCCAGCATCACATTTCAAAAAAAACATAGGACCGATTCATGTTTACGACTTTGTTGCCTCACCTCGTCTTTTCACAACACCACGTAAGCATTTGGAAACTGAGGCAACCAAATGCTGTGATATTGAAAATGGAATGAAATGAGAAAGTGTTGCTCAATGTCCAGATTACGATGTCCATTGAGGCAATATAATTTGTGATTCTGGGCTATACAAATAAAACTGACTTGACTTTGCCAATGGACTTGGAACCAACCGTGCTTTGATGTTATGATCACATCTGCAGGAAATGCACAACGTTATGTTTGCATATCCAGTCCTGGCGATACTCCAGACTCTCCGAATGTAGAATCATCAGATGATTGCGCTAATGAAGTATGTAAATTGAATCTAAAGCTTATCCATTCACATCACATGGGGTCTGAGCACACTGAGGACATAACATTTTAATGTGACACACTGCATCAATGGCATTTCCAGTGGCACAACTATAAACTATAAATATACTGCAATCAGAGGAAATGTGATCAGTCATTTTGAGACAGCTGCGTTTTGGTTGGGTACTGCACTAGAACTCTTAAATATAACTGCTATCATGCACCATCTGCTGTGTGCACCAAGCAGTACCTTCTGTATGACTCCTAACAATTGGCTGGTTTGCCAAATAGCATAAATCCTGTCTTAAACTTATTTTTAGACTTAGCTGACTTATTATTTTGAACTTCAAAGAAAAGTTTAGTCTTTTGATTTGTATTTTCAGTTTCCTGTTGTGGTTTGATTGGGTTTGTATGATAAAAAAAAAAATGTGCAATTCGGCTGATTCCATCCATGATGACATGAATGCAGGTGGGTAGTATTGTACTTACAGGTGAGGACGAGGTGTCCGTCTTCCACTGCTGTGTGATGGGGACGAATGTTGAGGTCGATGCCGCTGGTGTCCACGCTCCTCTGGTTGGTGCTGGCGTCGAACGAGGACGCGGCTCGGCAGTGGTCCCGCAGCCACACGTAACTGAGGCGCATCGGCGTCCCTCTGTGGCTGAGCACTGGCGGATCCGCGTGCAAGGTTTAAAGGTGAGAGTTAAATGGGTGGGGGGGTGGAAGCAATGCAAGACAGGCTACGGTGTCGACCGACAGGATGGAACCCACCGAGGCAGTCCTCGCGTAACTGCGGCGCAGCTGGCGGCGCGCTGCGCGCACGGACCTGTGTCCTGCGGCTCCACGCGGCGCTTGTGACGCCGGGCAGCCGCTCAGCCCACCTCACAGCCGGCAAGACATTTCGGTTTAAGAACATCGTCGCAGACTCTCAACTTAGAATCCACCACTTTCCAGCTAATTCGCCGTCCAGCCCAGGGCGCGACACCGAAGTTCCTCTCCTTTGACGCTTTACGGCCACGAAGGCAATTCTCTTATCGTAATCTCGATCATCTTTTTCCTCAAAGTGCGGGTCGTCTATTGGCAGACGGCTTGGGGTTAGTAAATAATCGCTTCGCCGCCGGCGTTGTTGTTGTTCTTTTCTTTTAAAGGTGGTTGCAACAAACGTTGCGGCGCTTTACCGCCACCTACCGCCGGCGTGGACTAAACCTCTCCACTGAGCGGCCACTTCACACTCGCGCAACTGATTTACGCATGTGGACACGGTCAAGGCGATCCGCTGAAGGTCAACCCGAGCATCCTCCAGTCCCTGCATTCGCGACTGATGTTCGACCGATATCCGTCAACTCCAGCAAGGCTGACACACAAACTGACACACACACACCTGACCGGTGGAGCCTGAATAGTGAGCGCAATATTTCGAACAGTATATCCTGGCGGTCCACGCCATCACTTGAAGAGTTGAACGAACTTTTGTGTACACGGTGTCACGGCTCCGCGTTTGTCAGACACGAGTCAGACGCAACAGCCGGTCCCCAGCATGACATCCTCCACCCGAGACAAGGCAAACTAATGACTCCAGCCATCATCTCACATGCAAAAACAGAGATATGATCAGAAAGTCTCTTTCCACATGCGACATCGAACTCAAGAACTGCTGCTGCTGGTCTTAAACTTGTCTTTGGGTCTTTTGAATCATCCCTGTAAATCTTAGGTAGCTGCGATAACTCCTTCCAATGTGCAGATTAATAATATTACAATATACCCCAGGTCCATCTCTTACCCATTCACGCAGGGTAACGGCTACAGTATATCTGGCTGTGGCAAAAGCCAGTAAGGTGTTGCTGGCATAATTATGGTTTGACAGTGACTTTTATCCAGAATACATTTTTTTTGGTACCTTTTTCCCAATGACCAATTCAAAGCTCTTTGTTGGCCTTTACACTTGCTGTAAGATGGTTCTTATGCCCTTTGAACTGACAATGCTAACAAAATTTGCTGTCTTCTGCATTTCGGTAGCATTTCTCCCATTTCTACTTGCGATGCTTGTACAGAACCCTGCTACAAACCTTTTATACTAGTGTTTGCACGCTATTCAATGTGCCCAACGAGATTTTGGATCCTGACACATATGACACATACCAGTAATCCAGAACTAATCTTACCAAATCTGCATGTCGACCTTTTAAGCAAACTTCTCGGCTCCCCACTCTGATCCCATCAACTATTTCCGTACAACTATGATGTTTTTTTCCAGTTGATGAGTATCGTTTTAGCTCCTTGCCATATCAAAACAGTTGAACCTCTGCATATGTCTTCCCCCCTTGTGTTGTTACATTGTTAAAGTGTTGTTCCCTTATTACAAAAGTGGCTTGCTGACAAAGTGACTCCTTTAATAAAAAAAAAAAAAAAAATCCCTCAACAAAAAATGAATACTCTGAAATTCCTGATATTTTAATTTGGATTAATCACATCTCTCTCCAGTAAGCCATAAACTTTTTCCACATCAAAAATACAGCTACTACCTTCTTATTCACCCGAGCCTTCCTCACCTCTAATGCTACACATGCATTAATATGGGTCCATTGTTCCCCGTCCTTTTTGAAATCCACTTTGATGCTTTGACCTTATCTCCAATTAATATGTTAGACTCCATAATTTTGCACATGTGGGATGCCAATGCATTTGGTCTGTGCTTAGATTGGTTAGTGGGATTTATACTTGCTTTCCTGATGGTTTCTGCTTGTTTCCAACTTACAGGTAAAATTCCATCCTGCCACACATCCTTTTACAATTGTAAAATGGCCTCTAATGCTACATCTAACAGATGGCACATCGTGGTATTGCAGATTTGATCCTTTCCTGGGGCAGTTCATCCTGAGTTACATTTCACTAACATTAGAGTGACAATAGCTCTAATTGCATCATCTCTGAAATGAATGGGCATGCTTTGATGTCACTAATGGTAACCTTTTTTTCTGCTCTGATAGCTTCATCATGATGGCAACCATCCTTTGCTGGACTGTATGATGTCGATTGACATCACTGCAGTGCATTGTCTGTCATGACTGTATGAAAGTATCATGGTAATTCAGCTTTTCACCAACTATTCACACCTCTTCAGATTGTTCTTTGTACCCGAACTGCTAAAGAATACACAGATCCACAAAAAAAAAAAAAAAATTACATGTATGA
>CAAKHG010020352.1:0-16804 GCA_901007715.1 Dactylopterus volitans
CATTAAGCCTGTTTTTCTTTACCTTGATACCTATGTAGGACTATTTTCCAATCCACCAGAGGGAGGGTCTATTATCTAGAATTAAGGCCAAATATTAAGATAATATCTGCGTACTGCGAATTCTCGGAATGGATGTGCGTTTGGAACAAAGTTTCGCAATTGTTGGGTCATGGTATTTTGGCAAGACTTCGGTGAGCCGGGTCGTGGAGACCTGGCAAGCACTACTTGCACATCCTGTCAACAAGAACATTTAATTCTTCCACAGGCTTACTGATAAATCTCTATTAACTGTCTCCCATTCTTTACCGTTGTTTGCCCTAGGCCACCTAATCTTAGCTCTGTGCTCCATATTCCTCTCCTTTGCTGGCATGTTGGCCTCGGCATCCTCACTTTTTAGCTCTTTCTGTACCTCAGTGGCTGTCCTATTGATATCCGTCAACCTGTGGTTTTCTACCTGTGGCTGAACTTCATCTGACTGATTCAACTGACTCCTTAGGAAGTACTGGTCAATGCGGCCACACTGCCCTTTCTTTGCATAGATCTCCTCCGTCCCTGGTGCGTTTTAAGACCTCTGATAGATGTAACTTTCTGCCAGCCACAAGGACAAACCTGATGCATCCTTCCCTCTACAGTATTACCTCTATCCTCTTACGGTGTGCCAACTCTGTCCTGAGCGCTGCTTTGCCTAGCTCTGGCCCTAATGGACAGGTCCGTGCCTCTGTCCTTCCCGGGGTCAAAAATCCCAAGTGTAGTCATTTCTATTCCAAAGTCTGCTACCATGTGATCAGTCTGTGAGTCATCTGATCACACGGTAACAGACTACTGTTGTGACTTGAAAATGAGGAAGGTGCGGTTGCAAAAAAGACACCTGTCTCTCACTGAAAAGTCTGATGCTTCTTTTAACAGTGGTAAAACACCCAGATATCAGTCTTTGAGCAATTATATACAAAACAGCTAGGCATAATAATGATAAGACATTCAAGTTTATATGCCAAAGTGAAGAACTGAAATGCAAGGGTGGAGCTTAATCTCATGACTGCTGAGTTGATTGATGTGATTTATTTATCATATAATACCAACAGTGAACAACTCAACACCATTTAACTCTGGAAATGTTAAAGTTACATGTTAAGAGTTTAAAAGAACTACTCCTCCACCTCTAACCCTAGGGCATCAGTATTGGAGAATTCTGCAGAACTATGGATTATGATCAAAGAGTTGTGGCAGTTGCCATTACAGTTAAATAATGTAGAAGCTGAACTTTGTAGCTCTGAGAGGAGATTTAAAAGATGACACTGAGTTTGCCTGCCTGAGATCTCCTGGCAGGGAGTTCCACAGTGGTGCCTCCAAACACTCATCAAACACTATGATAAAGGCCTACTGGATGGAGTGCCTTGAGGACTGGGATATGGCAATGCCTTTTCTGTTGTTTGCTTTTAGGAATGCTATTAATGAATACACAGGTTTCATTCCATTTGATGTCCACATAAGGTGCAAAGACCACTTAAAATTATGAAGGACACAGACACACTGGACTATGTTGCTCCTTTTAAAAATGGACTTCAGTCAGTTTGTGCAGTGGCCTGTGAAAATCTGCAGGCAGCAAAGAACAAGATGAAACAGTAATATGATTAAAAAACAACAACAGTGGAGTGGACATTTTCTTAGAGTGATAAGGTGCTTGGGTGGTTGCCAATGAATCATTCACACTTGTGACTATGTCCGCAGTACCTCAGAGCATAGATATAAAAACAAGTTGTATTACATTAACTTACTCAACCATAACGTTGAGAGGAATTCTGAAAACCCAGTGTGTCTGGTAGCGACAGTAGAGAGCAGCGGGCCTGATGTGGGGGAGGATGATCCCAATCCCCTGAAACCGCTCGGTTCAGTAGTGTTAACCACTTGGAACCAGAATTAAGAGTACATGCTACAAAATGCTGTATTGTTTTCCTAACCCATTTGCTGGGTAGCTCTGGAGTTTGAGCAGATTGGGTTACTTTTCCCCAAGGTTGGGTTAATTATTTTGACCCAGCAGATTTGGTTGAAGATTTGACCTGGGCTGGATGAGGCTGATTGCCATATTGGAAACAACAACGACTTCCCCAGCTTCATACGAATGCATGAGGAAATGGCAAGGAAAACTTAAGGTATTACGCTACAACATCTGCGTTTGAAAGTTTAATGTGTTAGCCAAATAGTTGTGTCATAGTTATAACTTCCAAACCATAGTAATTTTAACACAATTTAGATGCAAAAACACTTGGAGAGGAAATACAGTGTAAGGCCAACTGGCAATCAGAAAACATAGACAACAACAAAATATTTAGGGGGTAATGATGAAAGGCAAAGAGCATCTACATTTCAAAATAAAACAGGATTAAAATAAAAGATATTTCGATATATCAGCTGTTTTTTTGCAGTAATACTGAAGTCTTCCAAGAGACAAAAAAAAGTTTGAAATCATTTAAGAAACATTGGAAAGGGTTTCATTTTCCTTCATTTGCAACAGGGATTGTGATATGTGGCAAGTAGTACAATGACTTTCACAAACCATAGCATTAGCTTATTTCACCTCACAAGCCGACTTGAGGCGTTTTTTTTTTCCTTGTTGCTCGCTTGCTAACTTGCTCACTAGCTAGATATTTTCACCTGATGTATCAACATAATTGTTTCCTGTCACTTTTTATGTTGTTGTTGTATATAGGTGGGGTGTGTGTGTGTGTGTGTGTGTGTGTGTGTGTGTGTGTGTGTGCGTGTGTGTGTGTTTGTGTGACTTTGTGTGTGTGCGTGTTATTGCTTCTACTTTTGTTATGGCTGCAGCCATATTTATGATGTGTATTGCATTATTATGTTAGAGCTCGTGTTCTGTGTGATCTGTTATGTGTTTTTGTGAGAGTGAGACCTCTTCTCTTGGAGGATCCGCAACAGGTGCTGGCTCCAGTTCCGGATTGGTGGTTCCCAATTGGTCGTGGCGGATCCGGATTGGCTGCTCTGGGGGGGCTTTGCCTTTTTGAAACTCCCAAGGATTTTGACAGCTTTTTTCTGTCCTTGTTCTGTTTGATGAGTAGTGCTCTTGTGTTAAGTATTTCGGGAAGGTATTTTTCTACATTCTTTCATTTATTAAATTTCTCTTGTAAATATATTAAACAGCACAAACCAGTAGCGGTGACCTGCCGTTTATTTTTAACTGTTTTCTCCTGTTTTTTGGTTAGCATAGGTTTAGTTGATGTATTTATGTTTCTTTACATTCACTTAAGATTTAGCTGGTTTTCAGGGAAATATATATCGTGTGTGGTGAATAAAGCTACTAATCACCATTAGTAGCCCATCAACGGTAAAAACGACAGGAAGTTTCGAAGTGGGTGAGTGGTTTACTCGGAGTAACGTTAAAGGATTTGAAATTCTTGTGTTTGCCCTGTGTGTATTCAGCTGTCAGAATGTGTATCACAACTGGCTCAAACCATTTTTGTATTGTTGGCCGCTAGCCTGTTTTTCTGTCAGTTTTTAAAGTCTACGCAGTGTTGTGTTTCTCTCTGTCTCGCTCACAGTGAGCGAGACAGAGAGACTGGTAGCCTGTCAACATTAAAATGACAGGAATTTCAAACGAAGTAGGGTGAGTGCTGTATTTAGCACTCGTCTGAGAGTACAAAGTTGAAAAATTTTGCGTTTGCTATTTTGAGTTGTATTGCTTGACTGTTTAATGATTACAAATATTATGTAGGCGGCCTGGTTCATTTTGGTTAGTTTGAGTATGAATGTTTGACGACGCTGTTTTGGCTGCGGGTAATTTCAGTAACGTTACAATTCTGTTAGCTCCTATTATCCATATTAACATGTTTATGTGTTTAATTTTGATGAAAACTCATATACTCCGCAACGTAAGCATACACACAGCTATGTGTGTATTAGCTAGTGGTGGTGCTGTTTTGGCTGTGCTGAGTGACATCCCAGTCAACCAAGGAGTGTGTTATCAAATTTATATTGCTTCAACATTGAATTATCTCACTTCTGAAAGTCTTCTTGGTAGTTTTCCTCACAGTACCTCAGACCAGAGCTTGCATATTATTATTATAATGGAGGCAATAATTTGTTACTTATGTTTACTGTGAACATAGAGCTTTTGTTTGTTTTACATATGCTTATTTATATATGGCACTGAAATGTTTGTTTACATTTTTGAAAGATGGATGAGTTTGTACCGGAAAAGCTGCACGAGTGGAACCTGGCAGAGTTGATCCCAACTTTTGAAGGTACGCAACACAATATCAATTAATGACTTTTTATTGATTTGAATGAACTAATGTATTGAATGAAACAAATATGTGAATTACTCTACATAATTTCATTTTCATGTATTTATTTCTATATATTGCTATATTCTTTCTCTGCTTCTTATTTAGGTAATATTCATTCATTGTCTTCTGCTTATTCCGGTTACCGGGTCACGGTTGTGCTGGAGCCAATCCCAGCTGGCAATGGGCAAACGGCAGGGTACACCCTGGACGAGACGCAGGGCCACATGAAGGACAGACAACCACTCACACACACCTACGGGCAATTTGGAGTAGCCAATTAACCTTAGCATGCTTTTAGGAGGAAGCTGCAGTACCTGGAGAGAACCCATGCAGACATGGAGAGAGCATACGAACTCAACATAGAAAGACCCTGGGGTCCAACCTGCGACCTTCTTGCTATGAGGCAACGGTGCTAACCACTGCACCACCGTGTCGCCCAAGGCTTGAAATGTTTGTTTACATTTACCTTTGATTGCTTTTTTCTTAGTATTGAGGAGTCTTTTGTTCAGTATCAAAGGAATACAGATTCTGAAAGTAGTATGGTTAAATTCGTGCACGTCAGTGTATGTCATGTTGTGTCCTGCAGTTCAACAGATAGACAAAGAGTCCTTCATTCTGCTGGATGAAAACAGTTTGGCATCCTTAATCCCCCTTGTCAAGCCTCCCTTTATTTTTTTCTAGCCACAGTTAATATTTCATGACCAATAAAATAATGTTTGGAAGAATATTTTGTTGTGTCATCATTTAATAGTAATTAATACCAATTACAATCTACTGAAGTTGAAGCAAACTAAATTTAAATTCAATGTAACATTTTTAGAAAATGTTGTTAATACAATTTGTATTGTTTTTAAGCATAGCTATACTGATAACTGGGTATCAAAAACCCAGCATTGGCTCGGTCTCTTCTGGACCAAGCACTGGGTTATCAATTTCACCCAATTTTGGCTTACTTTTAACCGAGCCGTTTTAAGTGTGCACGCAACAGATACAGTATTTACACATACAATTATAATGGCATACTGCAAGGACATATTTGTAGTCGTGAATAATTCATATGTTCTGGAGATTAATCATCTGTGCATTGTAGAGGATAGAGTATTCCTGGTCAGTCAAGGTCCCAAGCAATGCCTAACAAGATGTATATGCATATTTGTGTGTATAACACACAGGGCTTGGGCCGATGTTGTTTATGATTTCCTCCTGTTGAACTAAAGACTTAAAAATGTTGAAACCGCAGGAATGATTACACTCAATTTCTGCTAATGTGCTGAAAAAAATTGTTTTCTGAAATTCTTGAAAACAATCTTTTTCAACCTTGGAGTTGATTGTATACATCAACGAGGCATCAATAATTCCATGCCAAAACTAATTTCCTGCAGGTTAAATTGTGATTCTTCCCGACAAGCCAAATCATGCAGAGAAGTAAAATCAAGTCAATGTTTGAGATATCGGGTAATTTTCCTCGACTATTTACCAAAACACTTATCCTTGGTAGGCTACGCTCAGCAGACAATGTTAATCAGCTATAAAAGTAGCCATACGAGGGGAATGCAAAGGCTGAAGCCACTCTGCCCATTAATGAATTTACACTGCATTTGCATGAGCCTTTTCATGCTACATTAGGCAGAATGAGAAGATAGGCTTTATAATATGAGCCCCATCTTTTACCCAAGTGATGAGCTCATTTTCACCATTACCCTTGAGAAATCTCCTTTATCACCTTCAGGGAGAGTTTGCTGAGCACAAATGCATTTATTTTTTTCACAAATTTTCCATCTCAGATTTAACACATAAAAAAATAACCTGAAAAGCACCAACGTGCCAGCCCCACAGGATGATCCCTCATTTTGCATGGTATCTTTTTATTCCAGCAGTTTGAAAAATTGAGGAGCTTATGACTATCTTTACAGTACTGATTTGAAAGTTTTATTGTGTGCAGTGGCACAAAAGGAGGTTTCACTAACACACTTGTTGAAAGGAGCTGCATGATTTATTTGACCACATGTTTTGCATTCAGTGTATACACCGATCAGCCATAACATTATGACCACCTTCCTAGGATTGTACAGGTCTCCTTTTTCCTTATAAATGTCCCTGATTCTTAGTAGCTCGTCTATTGCATCAGACCAGATGGACCATATATATATATATCATGAACCCAACATATGCTGGGGAACCTCAGTTTCATTGTTGAAACACACAGCATATGTTGGGTTCATCTGCATTTCTCAGTGTACTTATTCATGGAATGTGGAGCTGTTTTTGTATCCACAGGACGCCTAATAGTAATACAATCAAAATACGAATGTGCAGGATAATCAAGGAGCAATGGCTTTTGTCAAAAGTGACCTCTTGTGGTCATTTGGATGACAAACATTCTTTATCACAAACAACACCAGAAAATATGTTAGTCCTTCATTCTGGGGGGAAATATGACACACGAACCATGAACCTGCCATAGTCAGATGCATGTTGAGACATTTTTCTTTTGCCAACAAGCTTTGTTAGCTTCTTTCAAACTGGCCACAGGTGTTGCGTGTTTATTTCAATCTGTTAGTTTCAAAGGAGGGACAGCTGATGACACAGTTTGAGGTCGACAAATACAACAAGCACAGTTGTATATGTAGTTATCTGTCATTAGGAGTTTTGGATCTGGAAAGGGTCACTAAGATTGGTGATTTCACTTGTATAAAAATGAACTACTTAGGACAAATAATGTTATTGACATATAATGTAAATGGACCAAGAATAGGCCCCTGGGGCACACCACTGGTCGGAAGAGGGAGTGGGACCAAACAATTAAATGAATATAATCTCAGCTCAGCAATATGTTATGTTGCATACGTTGTAAACAGTACTGAAGATTTTTGAGCGGTCAATGAAAAGAGTGTCAACAAACTTGAATTGTTAAGATTGAAGCACATGTTATCAGTTGCTGAAAATTGAAAATGTTGTGGTAAATTTTATTTGCGCTTGTAAATTTACTAACGATTAAAACAAAATTTCCCCCCAGTCACATGGCTTCAGTTGCCTGATCGAAACAAAAGTATGTTCACGACATTGGTAGATAAGAAAGTTCCCATGTTACTTTGTAACTTTCTTTGTCTCTTTCTTTCTTTGTCTTAAAATAGTTTTTGCTCTTTGGTCATGCTACACCTGACAAAGCCAACAGGGACGGAAGAAGAAACAACTTTTGTGTGATAACCATTCACGCAAAACCTTAATATTCCAGTCAGTGGCATAGCGTGATGGTGTTAAGCCCCGGTTCAAATACCCACCCCCGACCTAAACACAAGCGCACCCACACATACTTGGACACACTCTCGCACAGCGACTCAAGAGAACTTCACATAACCTTACAGGTGACTGCCACACACTCATCCTGCAAACCAGCCTTTCAGCACATCGGACAGCGCCCAAAGCTCCATATCAGCACTTATTTAACAGCCCACCCTGACCTCGGCTCAAACTCCCACAGCCTGTTGATGTCTCCAAACTATCAAACATTCAAATATAGAATCAGAATCAGAATCAGAATGCCTTTATTGCCATGTATGTAATTAGATTACAGACTAGGAATTTAGCTTGGTGAGAGGATGTGCGTAGCAGTCAAACAGGCAAGTATACATACAAGAATAGTCAAGAATACAAAAATACAAGAATAAGTCAAGAAAAGAGAAAAAAATATACATACGAGAATAAGTCAGAAATGTATCATATATATCTAAAAATCTGAAAAATAAACTCTGAGAATAAGCACTGAAAATAAGCACTAAGGGCTCACACAAAAAATAAGCACTAGGAGCTAACACAAGAAAATGGAATGCAATGGAATGAAATAAGCAACACATGTTAGCAACACTAACAAAGCTACACAATATTTTGCACAGTATGTCCATAAGCATAACCATCAAGAAAAACACAGCTCATTATATGCCTTTCAAAAACACAGCATTAATGAATGGATGTGGCCCCTATCTCACACAATCGCTGCATGTTATCACAGACAAGGGTAAAATCCTATTTTTTGCCACCCTTAAAATAAAGGTAAAACGTATAAAAGAGAATTATTTAATGGATACTAATCTTTGATAAGTTCAATCATATCTCTCAAGACATTTTTAGGTCGCTGGAGTTTGATACCTGCCCTGGTAGTGGTGGTGTAATATTTATGGGAGAAATACCCGCTTCCTTGCCTTTTGTCTCTGGGGAATGGTCCGGTAGGCATACATGAACCAGTTGCAATTATATAGCTTTTTGTCTTGGCATCGGGAGGCAGAGTGATGTCGTGGAGTCCTTGATCTTTGGGCAGAATAATCCCTGCAACAGGTCCACTGGTGGGCACAACCGAGTCCGCCGACTCCGACCTCTGAGGCTGCGGTGGCGGGGAAGTCTCCTTCTGGCGGCCCAGAGAAGTGGGATGTGGCAGTAGGGTCCATGTTGCTTCATTTATAGAGCTAGCTGGCTAGCTACTGCTGACCTCCGACGTGACGCTAACTTTTTCCTGGGTTGTCTGGGTTTGAGTAAAAAACGTGTCTAATTTGATCATTTTAGCTTTATGGTCAGCCTACTTCTTTCGTTCCTTCTTCTTTTGCATGCCGCTTTTTTGTTTGGGCTTGCTAAACATGACTTGATAGGTATCAAGGTGATAGGACAAATGATCATTTCCTCCTCCCATTCCAGCCACTCAGCGTTACCTGACTGACCGGCACCAAGCTATTCCATCATCAAAAACAGGGGCCTGTGACAATTCTGTACATCTGCTTTTTTTCCTTCGTTCATGGGCTCCTGATGGCGCCTGGGGCCCGGTGCAGCTGCACCGGTTGCACCGTCGCTATTTACGCGACAGATTCCAGCTCTTCAACACAACATTTATCTTTTTTGGAGTAATACATGATCAAGGTTTCAGAACTAGTTTGAAATTCAGAAGAATGGTGTTTACTGCATTAATTATTTTCTGCCACACCAGTGATAAAATTGTTTGGGAGAACTATAACTGTTTAATTGGGCTCTCTGAAATGAAGAGGAATGAATAAAATTTGAATGGGTGACAGTTCCCACACTGTGATCTATTATTTTGTCAGTGATAATCAAAGTTTTAATCTCACTCGTGTAAGTTTACTTGGACATTTTTACCACTGGTAGTCGGAGGAGCATGGTTTGGGTCTTTGTCTAATCTTAGTGAGAGTTGTCACCAAGCAACTCCATTTAGACTTTTTCAGGCATGTATGATCCCCCCAAGAAACATCTAAAATAGAAAGAGATGCAGGGATATTTAACTTGGCCCTGTTGAGAGTTCAGTCTGCAGTCTCCAGCCTCGGCCTCCCTTTCACTGAATCAGTGTACCATTCATTTTTAATGGAGGACCTTCAAAAGCAAAAAAGTGTGATTCTTTACTCCCTATTTTCATTCACAGACCATAGAGAATTTGAAGATATGAATAAATTAGCTTCGGTATTGGATTTTCTCAGGGCAGAGTAATAAGGAAGGTGTTTATGCAGAGGTGAAGGCAGTGAACCTTTTTGTTTATTCCTACATCGGAGCAGGACTGACGGATGCTCAGAGTGGTGGAAGGCCAGGTGTCGAGTGCAAGGGAGGCAGTGAGGCAGTATAACCGCAATGAACAGAATGAGATGCATTATATTGTACAATAACAGTGTTTGACCCATAAGATTGAAAAGCCCTGTATATTTAACAACTTGTGTGTCATGATGAGGGCTATTATTCTGACTGCAGACGTCTGGCTACTGCTGATAACACTTCCTGACACTAAAGAATGGCAGAGCTCCCTCCGTAGAGCTCTCTACTGCACAGTCGCTTTCGTGGTTATAGTTCCCTTGCTTGAGTAACTCATATTGGCATCTCGTAAATTACTAATGACATGGACTTCATGAGGTAGTTTGCTTATATATTAACATCCCCCGTGTAATCTTCAAACTTGCAAACCACTGGCCTGACGTGGAAACTTGTTAATTGGGACAGTTTGGTGATCTATCTCAGGTTAACACATATAAATTATCGTAAATCTTTTTTTTTTTTAAACTTCAATAACTGGTAAATAATTTAATCATATGTAAACTGTGTAAACACATTGTTACTGCAAAGCATGTTTGTCCGATGATCTTTGAAACCAACAACCTCACACCATTTAACAAAAACCTTCACAATTTAAATACAAATCAAATTTTTGATAGAAGAAGAAAAGACCAAGCTTTTCTGTTTTATTTTTGTTGCATGTCACAGTCTTGACAAAGGCTGCCAAATGGCTATATAAACATGATTTGTCCTTGGCCATTCTTGCAATCCTGGAATCCAAATACATGCATACAGAACATGCTTTTAAAGACATGTCATCATCTAAACGCTCATAGGCATGAATGATTCAGGGCCTCTCAGATATCTCAGTCATTTTTTATTATACTGGCATCGGAAAAAAAAAAATAGACTGTTAAGATCCACACATTCACTGTGAGAATAGGAAAACTAATGTTAAATAATGCTGTAGTGGTTGAAAAGTGCACACATATATTTGGAGTTGCACATTATTGAATACATGCACAGAAACTGTGCATCTGGACATGTTTCAATTCCTGGAGGTCATATTTGGTGATAAAAGTATATTGCACAGTATACTGTATGTTTTCAGGCTCAGATGCTTGTTTGCTAAATAAAAGATGAGCTACATTTTTTTCACTTTTGGCAAATGCATTCACAGTGAATAGTGATTGCAATGAAGCTTCAGTTACAACTGTGTGTGTGTGTGTCTGTGTGTGTGTGTGTGTTATGGAGAGGGAACTGCAATATTATGAGTAACCTTAAATAATACAAGATTAAACCTTCTTCAACTTATTAATTAAAAAAAATGTCTAACTCTTCAGATAAATTAAAAAGTTTCTACACAAATATTGTGGAAAAGGAAAATCCCTTGATGCTCATGAAATAATGTTTTTTTTCCTCATGATTAGAAAAAGGAATCATTAATAGCAGAGGGAGAAAAAAAACATTGAAAGATTGGACTGAAGAGGAAATATTAAATACTAAGTGGAAAACCATAACCTGCTTACCTGGGTAGCAAAAGTGTTTATCACACAAATATTGATGTTAATTTTGAGTTAAATGGGGTGGGAATCCAAGATTTTGCCATACACTTTAATTTACTGAAGGACCTATGCATGGCACTGCTTAAGTCTATAGATGGCCTAGGTTGAGCAGGTATCCACACAGAATCCCTCCTCTAATTAATTTTGCCATTTTTCCTATTTGGTCAAGCGTGCATTTAATAATCTCAGCAGAGACAACCCTCTTACAATGAATCTGTTACACACTACAAAGCATAAAAGCACCAGCCCTTCAAATCATGTATACTCAGTGGAGATGAAATTGCTATGCTATGGAGACATACTGTACTTTGTCTCATTGGGTACCTAATTCCTGTGATAAATGTTCATTTTATGCATCAGTAATTTTTCCCTTGATGTTTCTTTGTTCAGTTCCCCAAATACCATTATTACTATGCCTTTATTATCTCAAGGTAATTTTGTAACATTGTTGATAATGCAAAATCACTTCAATGTCAAGCACAATTAATGTTCAAGAATTCATCTTTGTGCCAGTGATGCGCCGGTCAAACAATGGCAAGGATTACATTATTGTGGACACAAATTCTGTTTAACAGTTGTCATGCAAATAGATATTCAGATAACCAATTACATGCATTTAACCCAGAATCACAAATCACATTGCCTCAGTGGGCTTTTCAATCTGTACATTGAAAGATACCCTCTGTCCTTTACAATGGAAATTAAAGTTCAGGTGAAAGGAGATTTCAAAAGATTCAAGCTTCTCCTTCTCCATCCATATTTCCAAGAAGAACAGGAAAGGAGGTCAGCACATCATTTTGGATGAAATTTGACTGGACCCCTCAGTGTACAATATAATGAATGGTTATTAGGATCCGTCAAGGGGAGAGAGAGAGAGAGAGAAACACACAGCCCATTATATGTTCCATGTAGTTCCTGAAACAGACCATGATAAATTTTTGTTCCAGTGAATTGTCTCACTGTTCATGCTTGGCACATTACTCTACATTTTATGACATTGTGTGCTTATGTTACTGTAGCCTGCTGGTAAAAAAAAAAAAATCCTGTGCATTTATATGTGTAATCTGTTGAAAGAAAACAAGCACACCAGTGATATGTTAAGTAGAAACATTTTTCTTTCACTAAAAAGATTATTTTATTAATTCATAATCACATTCCTTATTTAATTTCGCATCTGAGTTTTTAATAAATTTCATCTCAGAGGTGTCAGTTCGCTCCAGAGAGTGGTCCTGTGGAGAAAAACTAATGTCATTGGTTCATTCTGATGTAGCCTAATTGCTATTGGTGTCAAGTAGTTCATTTCCCGCCCTTAGAGAGATGTGAATCGAGGAAAACAGAGCAATAGCCTGAAAAGACTGGTGTCAAGGAAGATCCAGATATGGAGAAACATTGTAAAAAACATTAAAAGGAGAGACTGTTCAAGTCAATAAGTGTCCAGTGAACCACTGTAAGCAACCCTGGGAACCTTACCTCTGCCTTAATCTTTTATTTCCTCGGTGAGTAGGGTGGTGCTCATAGCTTCGCGAGTTAGCATAGCCTCTGGTGTTTCAGCCACTGACCCGGAGCGTAAACTCACTGGCCCTCATTTATCAACCGAACGTACGGCAGAAAAACGGGTGTATGGCCATTTCCACACAAGCTTCGGTATTTATCAATCTGGACGTGAGCGTAAACTACGATCAGATCTCATGACAGGTCTGAGCTTGTGTACGCAAAATCTGAGTCTGTGGATTTGCGGGGCACTCTCTCGGTCTCTCTCTCTCACTTTCTCCCTCTCTCTCTCCCTCTCTCTCTCTCTCTCTCTTCCTCTCTCTCTCATCATCTTCCGCTTATTCCGGTTACAGGTCGCGGTCATGCTGGAGTGACCTTCTTGCTATGAGGCAACAGTGCTAACCACTGCACCACCGTATCGCCCAAAATAAAATTTTATTTAATTAATATTTAATGAATTTAATGCATTTTCAAAAAGCCCACATTTTACCACTTTTTTGTAAAATAAAAAAAATTCAGAGCACAGGTTCAACGGTGCGCACATACACAGTTACACGGGTCACAGTGGAGCGCTGCTTGGGGTTGCTCGACGACAGGCGGCTCTGTCTTGCACCAACAGGAGGAATCGCTACTATAAACCCCTGAGAAAGTGCACAACATTATTTTGGCCTGTTCAGTTTTGCACAGCATCGCATTGGGCGATGGATGCACCTTTGGATGTGCCGGTGCAGCCAGAGGTGCCGATGCCCGGGGAACCGTGGCCAGCACAGCCACTACTGGGAGGAGACAGGAGCTCATTCGTCTCTTTTAAAATGTAAACTGTACCTTAAACTTTTGCCAATGCGCTGCAGTATTTAATCAGTAACTTGATTGAGCTATCCTAGGTGAAATTCGCTTAAAGCATTCTAAACACAGACAATGGACAACATTTAGTAATTTTATTAAGGCTTCTTTAGGGTTCCGTTAGTTTCTATTCATGTGTTATTTATTGCCTCAAGCTTTTAGGCTTTGGATGAATAAAAAAAAATACATTTAATTATTAGACATAGGTTAAGTTAGTTATTGAGAATTTTATTCAGACCCAGCCGGAGTCCGTTCCTATGGCAATGCTGTTGACTGCCTACGTCTGCCTACCTCTTCCACACAGCGTTTTTATAAGCACCTCAAATTCCCCTTTTCAGACTGCCACAAAGCACATCTTTGTTTTGATCAACCTGAGATGCCAGGATGCGGATTTCCATCCAGGAAAAGTTTATTTCTTACCAGCGTCTCTTCTCTCCACGTTTGACCTCAGTGGGCGAGGCCTCCTAACCAGGAATATTTAAGGGCGTAACCATGGACGTAACTTGTTAATGACGATCGAATTCAGCCACATTTATCAGGACTCGATTATTCGTACGCAGGAATTCGTCAGATACGAAAGTCTCATAAATCACATGTCCTGTCGTAAGACCGACTGTGCACTCAGATCTGCACACGTTTTCACGCAAGACTGATAAATGAGGGCCACTGTCTCTATTATTATTTGTCCATGATAAAAGACCAAAACGGGAATCTGTGTGTATATAAAGAGAATGTGTGCATGTTCCTTGCATTGTGTGAACTGAGAGGTTTATCAGTGAGCCGAGTTTCATGGGTTCTGAAACTAATAAATTCTGTGTAGTAGTCCAGAGTGAGTGAAGATTTATTGTTTATTGTTGAGTGGTTTTAACGATTTGTCTTCATTATATTAAAAAAAACAAAAAAACAATAAGGTTAACATTTCATATGCTAACACTGCAATACAGCAGTTACCTTTCCATAAGTTAACAGTAAATGTTGTGTAACACATCGATATTTAGAAAATCTGAACTGTAGAGTTAAAAGAGGTTGAATGGATTTATTTAAGCCCTGTTTTATTATACAGGCTGGTTTGGATTGAAGTGGATTCTTCCCTGACGAGGGGATGGCAAACCAACTGTGTAAGCATCTGGATTGAAGAGTACCTTCCTCATTCTCCATTAACTGTCTCGTCGATGTGGTAGGGCTGTGCAAAAGACTTACAGAAACAATTGGAGTGAACTGTATTTTCATTTTTGACAAAGAGAGGCATTTTCTTTTACAAAGGGTGCACCCAGTTTAAAAGGCAATTTAAATAAGAAATTTTTGAAGCCAGCAGTATTTGTAAACTGTTGATTTTTTTTTTTTCTTTGTGTTTTAATACAGTTATCTTGCTTAAACCTCTGTGGCTTCTCTTACTCATTGGTGTCCAATCATTACTCATCACTCCTCCGTGTGAATCTAAAATTTTCTGGTCCAGTGTCTATTTACCTGCCAAGTGGATTGCACAGTAAAACTTGGCTTGCATTTTTTCCCCAATAGGTTACATCGCAAAATATCTTTGCTCACAAATGACATAATCATGACTGTAACAAAGTTATTGATGTAGATATACAGTCAGAGGGACAAAAGTGTTGCTCTGCAAGATTCACTGTAAAGCTTAGACAATTCATTGTACTGATTCCTCTTTTTTGATGTTGTGTCTATGTTTCCATACTTACAGCATTCACAAGTGGTGCTACTAGCAACTGCTGAGCATGCATCATTCCTTGACCATATATACAAGAGTTAAATTCAATGGCTAAGAAGCATTCAGAGAACAGCATACAATTTTTTAAGCACATATGTTTGAAAAATCAATTTTGCAACCTTCACTTTTTGTCTTTCTTTCATCACAACAGCACCAGATGCATGAAATGTGTACTAGACAGGACTGAAGAGACAAGTGCATCTTTGAGAGGCTAGATGACTATTCAGCTTGCTTCAGCTGACAGCCCACAAATTATTCAAGGTTGGATGCTGAGGTGCATTCACACATTGGTGTCAGAGAGAGTTCACAACCTAGTGGCTCTACACAGGTGGACTCTGAATCACCGCCCATAGCTGCAGGAGCTATTTGCAGCAGTCTTTTTTTTGAATGGGAATGTGCAGGTGTCTCTATGTTGCCCCCTTTTTGATATTGCTATGACCTGTGTGAGAATTTAAGTGACTGTAGTAAGCTTCACATAGTAAATTTTTATATTTTTCTGAAATAAGCAAGAGAAAACTGAATCATGGAACTTCATGTTGTCTATATGTTGTTTCACCTCAAAATTACTACATTTGATAAAATGACAATATTTGAATAACATGAAAAATTACTGAATTGCCTATTTTCTCCTTCTTGCTTAGTGAATGACAACCTGTGATTTAATCAAAGAAGTCAATGTGCTGTTAATTAATGGAGGCTTTAGCAGGAGTTAATTATTTTCCATACCTTTATTACTGCCATTCTTTGTTATATTCCCCATCAATTAAGGATTTGATAAGCACATGGAAGTTATATTGAACTTATTGTTAAACTTTTCGGACAGTTTTTTTTTTCAGTGTAAAGAATTGAACTGAACATTATTTTCCCTAAGTAAAGCATTGTATGATCACAAAGAGATCATTTCTGTTTTATGAGACGAAAAAGCAGAAAGCAGTTGACTGGTTTGGATTCTAATTTTAGTAATATGCACGGTTGATTTGATGGAGTCAACAGCCTTTGTCATGATACAATGGAGCAGCACTTCATATTGTTTTGGTTTGCTTTATAGTTGAAGGAACAATCAGTCTCTAATCAAGTGGACTGTAATCTTTGGGAGTCTGTTTTTTTTGTTTTTTTGTTTTTTTAATGAGAACAGTTCCTTTGCAGCCATAAATGCATTGTCTAGTCATCCTTTCAAGCAAATATAAGTCCCATAACCTAAAATAAATCTATTCAGTTGACTGTACCTCATCTTTAGTAATTCAAAAGCATATTATGTGCATGTCTTCTAGCAACCGGCAGCCTTGAATATCAGTGCTCCTGACAACAGTAACCGAGCAGGTCTGTTAGGTACTATAGATGTC